>SJYF01000760.1:390428-407500 GCA_006410515.1 Procapra przewalskii
TGACACCACCCTTATGGCAGAAAGTGAAGAGGAGCTAAAAAGCCTCTTGATGAAAGTGAAAGAGGAGAGTGGAAAAGTTGGCTTAAAGCTCAACATTCAGAAAACGAAGACCACTGCATCTGGTCCCATCACTTCATGGCAAATAGATGGGCAAACAGTGGAAAAACAGTGGCTGACTTTATTTTTCTGGGCTCCAAAATCACTGCGGATGGTGATTGCAGCCATGAAATTAAAAAACACTTATTCCTTGGAAGGAAAGTTATGACCAACCTAGACAGCATATTCAAAAGCAGTGACATTACTTTGCCAACAAAGGTCCATCTAGTCAAGGCTATGGTTTTTCCAGTGGTCATGTATGGATGTGAGAGTTGGACTATAAAGACAGCTGAGTGCAGAAGAATTGATGCTTTTGAACTGTGGTGTTGGAGAAGACTCTTGAGATTCCCTTGAACTGCAAGGAAATTCAACCAGTCCATCCTAAAGGAGATCAGTCCTGGGTGTTCATTGGAAGGACTGATGTTGAAGCTGAAACTCCAATACTGTGGCCTCCTGATGTAAAGTGCTGACTCACTGGAAAAACCTTGATGATGGGAAAGACTCAGGGCAGGAGGAGAAGGGGACGACAGAGGATGAGATGGCTGGATGGCATCACTGACTCGATGGATGTGGGTTGGGTGGACTCTGGGAGCTGGTGATGGACAGGAGGCCTGGCATGCTGCAGTTCGTGTGGTCGCAAAGAGTCGGACACGACTGAGCGACTGAACTGAACTGAACTGAGTGAATCTCAGCATAGTGTATCTTATATGTATAGAGTGTCTGGAGAACAGATATCTGGGAAGGATATCATAGCGTATCTGGGGAAAAGAGACAGGATTGGGATCTGGAGGGGACAAAGGGAGGCTTCAATTTATCGGTTATGTCTTTTTCCTTTAACAATAATACCAATAACAGAAATATCTGAAACAAATGTGGCAAGATGTTACATTATTTTGTTTTTTAATTTTTAGACGGCAGTGGATTCCTGACTATTCATTATATTATTCTCTATGTTTTTCTATATATTTGGAATGTTTGTAAATCCAAACTGCAAGGCTCCTGTAAAATCTTGTGACGAGCTCCAAACCAACATTGAAAACAAGCGAACCCCATTAAGGTCTGGCTCCCCGTCTCTGGAAGCGGGAGCGTGGAGGGCCCCGCGGGCGCCTCGGGCTGCACCCTAGGCCCCAGCACAGCCCCGGCCGCGTGCACGGAACTGCCGCTGACACCTAAGAGGCAGCGTTCAGCTCACGGGGATGTGCGCCTTCCTCTGCTTCGTCTGTGGGGTTACTGCTCTGTAGTCACTAGTGACTCCGCACACACCAGAACTTGTACTGATACAAAGAATTATTACACAGGTTACTTCAGGGAGAAAAGCCAATACTCAGTAAAAGCAGTGACAAGGAGATAAGCGCACGTTTCTGATGACAAACGAGCGCGGCAGCAACGCGGCGGCGGGACCGACGCTGCGCTGCACAGGCGCGCACCAGGCGCTGCCTTCCGTGGTTGCTGCCCTGTCGCTCGGTCCTGCCCGACTGTCTGCAGCCCCGCGGGCTGCAGCCGCCAGGCTCCTCTGTCTGTGGGATTTCCCAGGCAAAAATACTGGAGTGGATTGCCATTTCCTTATCCAGGGGATCTTCCCAATCAAGGGACTGAACCTGGGTCTCCTGCTTGGCAAGGGGATTCTTCACCCCCAAGCCTCTTGGTGCTTCACATTTAGACCTCACATCCGCCCTATGAGGTTTAAACTTGCAGTCCCATCTCACTGATAAGGATAAGGGCAAATAAATGGTCACACACCTGTGAAAAGACAGAACCAAGGGTTTGAATCCAGCAGTTTGACTCTGGAGACCACTACCCCGCCACTAAGGATATTCTGGAAATTCAGCCATACACATCTATTGGGACCTCGGATGTGCAAGGCGTGAGCCTACTGCGCGCTCAAGGCACCAAGGCGCAGCGCGGCTTAGCTTGGTGTTTGCTCTGACGGGCTGTGCGGCTCAGAGTTTCTTTTCACCAGTGACTGTATTGAAATAGTCTTTACTCAAAATACTTCTGTAAAAGCACCAACAGTCCAGAGATTCAAAATTAATCCAGAAGACTTCTGGTTCCTGGGTCTGCATATAAGGAGCTTAGAAGTTGCCACTCTATCCTAACAACAAGGAAACAGCTAAAACAGGCTTAAAAATCAACAGCTCTTCTGGGTCCATAAGAAAGAGGAAGACACAGGGCAAATTGGTACCATCCTATAAGAGAGACAGGCAAATGCACGGAGTCTTGGCTTACAGGAGAGACTAATGAACAGAAACTGCCACAGAAGCCGGCGCCAGGGTCGGGAGCCCTGAGCTGCTCCTGGTTAATTGCCAGAGGCTCAGTGTGGACAGCTCAGAGTTAAAACTCCAGGGGGCCCAGTCACGGAGGGGGCTCCCACAAAGTCAGGGAATTTACTCCAGGAGCTCAAGTAGCTTCCCAGGTAAATACTGGAGAAAGCCCCCTGAGGGTTGGGGGACGGCAAAAGGGCACAAGGCTTTCTGTCCCTCGTAAGGTCTGCCCTGTGCGGAAACCAGGTAAGCAGCGCCTGGCTTGCAGGGCATTGTCAGAGTCTAAGTGGCCTGCGGAAGGAAAACACCCAACTCTAGCGCCCTCGAGCCACCCCGTGCCACCTAAGAGGGGAAGGGAAAGCTGAGAAGCACCTGTGGAGTTCAGAGTCCAGAGGCACAGGCTCACAGGAGGCTGAGAGCCAACTGCAGAGCCTGAGAGTGCGCCCCTCCCCGCAGCTCACCCCAGGGCACCGCAGGGCCGCTCCCCTGGAGTGCGCATCGCGCTACTGAAAGGCACGGAATGCCCTGGACAGACAGCGAGCTTCAGAACAGACAGGCAGGAATGGTGGGGCTCTCAGCCCCGGAACACAAAAGAACCGCCACCATGATGCTAAGAACTCTGTCGGTTCAAGTAGACCGCAGGCAGGAATAGACAGGCAATCGAAATACAGAGAGAGAAATCCCAGAAAGAATAAAAAGGAAATACTAGAGATCAAAAACATGCAACAGAGGCGAAGAATGCCTGTGACGGGATTATCAGTGGGCTGGACAAAACCGAGGGAGAAGCTCTAAGCTAAAGGGTTTACTGGGAGCATCCTCAAAAACAGAAAAGCAAAGAGGACAAAGACTGGAAAAAACAGAACCAAATACCTAAGACAGCTATAAAAAGGGTAACGCATGTGTAATGAGAACACCAGAAGGAGGAGAGAAAAGAGCAGAAGAAATAAATGACAGAATTTCTGCCAAATTAATGTCAAACGCCAAACTACAGATCCAGGAAGCTCAGAGAACACAGAGCAAGAGAAACGCCCAAGCAAACAAACAGAAAGACCTCTTCACACCATGCCATCTCAAATTACAAAAAATCAAAGATGAAGAAAAATTAATCCACTGGGGCACTGTTGGTGGGAACATAAACTGGTGCAGCCACTGTGGAAAACACCATGGCGGTTTCTCAAACACTAGAAACAGAGCTACCGTACGGCCCAGCGGCTCACCCCAGGGTGACTATGCAAGCAGCAGAGCCGCGGACGCAGGGAGACGCGTGCACCCTGATGCCCATGGCAGCGGCACGCACAAGCGCCAAGATGTGGAAGCAGCCTAAGTGTCCAAAACCAGCTGAACAGATAAAGAAGATGCGGTGCACGCGCGCACACACGCACAGACACACACACACAGACATAGACACATACAGACACACACAGACATACACACACGAACACATACACAGACACACACACACATGCACAGACACATACACACGCACAGACACATACATACACACACACACATAGACACACACAGACACATATGCACAGACACACACACATAGACACACACACACACATACGCACAGAGACACACACAGACACACAGACATAGACACACACACAAACACATAGACACGCACACGCACAGACACATACACAGACATAGACACAGACACACACACACACACACACACACAGAGACACACAAACAAATACACACAGAGGAACACTACTCAGCCATGAAAAAGAGTGAACTTTTGTCCTTTGCAGCAACGCATATGGACTTGGAGGGCATTTTGCTAAATGAAGTAAGTCGGACAGAAAGACAAATGCTGGTGGCATCAGTTCCAGGTGGAAGATAAAAATCACAACAAACCAGCGGCTAAAGCAAAAAGGGAGCACAGCAGCAGGCGCAGGCGCAGAGGCGCAGGCGCAGAGAGCACTAGCGGCCACCAGTGGGGAGGGGAAGGGGGGCATGTAGCGCAGGTGGGAAAAGATGGCTATTTTATGGAATTCTATGAGAACATGTGTGTGAAACTTTTGAAAATTATTAAGCACTATAGAATTTAAAGAACCTTTCATTTAATTTTTAAAAAGTAAGCACAATATAAAGAGATTAATCAACCTAAACCTCAGTGAGTCTAGGACTAGGGTAAGTACTGCAAAAATTCAGAAAAATACATGGTCCTTGCCCTCAATATCTCTTTAACATCTAAGGCAGTGGTTCTAAAACATCAGCAAAGACCAAAATCACCTGGAGAGCTTGTTAAAACGCAGTCTGTTCGGCTACATTCCAAGAATTTCTTATGCTGTCCGTCTGGAACGGGACTTAAGAATATGTGTTTCTATTAAATAAGTTCCTGGGTAAGGCTGACACTGCTGGTTCAAGAACCATACTTTAAGAATCACTGGATTACTTCACAGCCTTACAAAGAAAAACATGATCATCCTTACTCCTTCTTTATGAACGCATGTTCTTGCTCTTGCCCTGAACTTTACTTTGAGGGAATACACTGTGAACTGGCAACTCAAAAGAATATGGACATGAAAGAATTTGAGAAGGTAGGAAAACTATGCAAAGGAAAGAACTAATTGCTTTTCCTTAAGAGTCAAACATATCTGAACTTTTTCTTGATGACTCAAGAGTTATTGCTCATGACAGTTATGCTGCATTCAAGCTACTTATGTTTACTAAAAGTATAAGTGGTTTATTTCTTCCAGGCTAAATGTTCCTAGATTGCAGTGTTGTTGATATTCATTCATTCATTTGGACCTCAGACACTCAGCAATTTCAGCCACAATGAGCTGTAACTACAGAAATAATCACGGAGATTGAAAAGGAATGAAAACAGCTAAGAAGAACCAAAGATATGCTGTTACTTCCTATTTTTCATAATAAATCGGAGTCAGCATGGAAGGGTATCTATGATAGCTAAGAAACAAACAGAGAAATGGTAAGAAAAACAGAGAGACATGAAAAAGTTGCATGGGATTAGGGCAGCAGCCGCGATGCAGACCAAGCAGAAAGAGAGAAGCAGGCATGTTAGTGGAGAGACATGCGCTGAGCAGAGAGGCCCTGAGACGAGGGAGAAAGGGGATGAGCTGCTTAAGTTGTAAGGTGAGAACTGAAACGACAGGCCAAGTCCCAAAAGCCTACGTAAGGGTAATATTCTGCCATATCAAAGAAGAGCAACACCACCACAGTCTAGGAACACTCAGCCTGGAAGAAAGAAACCACATATGCTTTAAGTAGCTTGAACATATAGCATAACTGTCATGAGCAATAACGCTTGAGTCATCAAGAAGAAGTTCAAATATGTTTGCCTCTTCAGGCAAAAACAAGTATTTATACACTTTAGCAAAATTTTCCATAAAAATTATACCTAAAGCGATTATATGCTGGGAATTAATGGGTAGTTAGTCCACTAAGAATAGCGGTCCCCAAGATATATATGACTTTCCTCAGGCGTTACTCAGAAAAACAACAGTCACATGAAAAATAAGACGATTGCTTCAGTTAGAATCTAGTGACTTCTACTCACCAGCAGGAACATCTTCAGCTTTTGCAAGGTCATTCTCTTCTATTCCAGGCATGCCGGCATCGCCTCCTCGTTTGATCAGTTCTGCTCAAGTAACAAAACAGAACTCTGTATTTTTCCTTACATACACTGAAGGAATACAACAATCAGTTTGTAAAGCAATGGGTTACATCGAACGAGTATCTATAAAGCTTGCTTTGGACACAGCTATAACTCTATTGACTTATGATTTTTTCTTCTCTGTTAAAGGATCCAAATTTGAAACAGACACCCACACATGACTAGGAGGTAAAATCAAACCATGTTCTTTACGACCGGAGACGTCACTTCAAACTGAGAAGAAGTCCATTCCCTCTTAACACAAAATCACAGTAATAATACCTTTCCCGTGCGGAATACGACGGCTTGAGGGCTCTTCGTTCTTGCTGGCACCGTTCTCATCAGCTTCTGGAATGTTTTTAGGCACTGCATGATTATTCGCATCCAATTCATTTCCACCTTTTGATTCAAACTTGTGGGCCTCTTGCTGTAAGATTAAAATTTGCTAATGGTAAGTATTTTTCAGCTCAAAATGTTAGACTATTGATACAACTAAACATTAGTTGTGTTAACTAAATATTCCGAAATAATTCATTTTTTTGAAATACATACCATGGGTCCAAATTGCAAACACTTAATATTCTGAAACAGTTCATTTTATTAACTAAATGTTAATATTTAGTTAATATTAACTAAATATTCTGAAATACATACCATGGGTCCAAATTCCAAACACTTTTAAGAGATATGGGATGTAATATTATTTTTTTGTTCAGTTATTATACCTAATATGAAGTCAAAGAATAAGTATATTTTTTAACTCTCTAATTACAACAAATGGCCTAAAATGTTAGGCAGAGATAGCGCCCTTTGGCTATGCTGAGGGAGTGACTGTCAGAAGACAGTCTTGCTGAGCGCTGGTTGCAGAGGCCGGGGGGAGCGTGGGTTCTGTACGACATGTCTTAACCAAGCAAGAGAGCAGACAGCAGGAGGCCGGCACCCAGGTGCCCCCTCAAGTGGGATCGATGGCGGTCGACACTCAGGTTCTTCCCCAAGCAGAAACAGCAAGGTGGAAAACAGGCAAAGTCTTCCCAGGTGCACCGCCACGCAGGCACAAGAAGGATGGCAGAACAGTACGCAAGCCAGTGCTCCCTGACCTCCCTCACCTGACCACATCGCCTCCTGGGAAACTTGAATCTTCAGGTTATGATTGCTGCTGCTGCTGAGTCACTTCAGTCGTGTCCGACTCTGTGTGACCCCATAGACGGCAGCCCACCAGGCTCCCCCGTCCCTGGGATCCTCCAGGCAAGAACACTGGAGTGGGTTGCCATTTCCTTCTCCAATGCATGAAAGTGAAAAGGGAAAGTGAAGTCGCTCAGTTGTGTCCGACTCTTAGCGACCCCATAGACGGCAGCCCACCAGGCTCCTCCATCCAAGGGACTTTCCAGGCAAGAGTACTGAAGTGCGGTGCAGGTTATGATTAAGCCTGATTCGATCCTGTGGGGCCCTAGTTTTCTCTGTGAGCTGTCTCACAGAAAACTGGGAGAGGGATGGATCGAGTACACATGCTTGGGTTGCCAATATTAACACTTAATGCATAATAATATTAGCATTAAATGCTTTGCCAACTCTAAAGCACTGTGCAATGTAATCACTGGTTACATTATACAAAAACAACAGTGCTACAAAATCTATAGGAACTCTGGAAACACCGGAGCCAAGCGGCGAGAATTTATCAGAATAAAGAACGGGCACTTCACCACCGAGCGCAGGCGTTCCAGTGGGCCAGCCAATACTTCCGCCATGTCTCACAGTTTGCAGCCTGTTTTCAAGCCTGTCCTCTAGTAGAGATGTGATCAGTTTTAAGGAAAAAAAAAATAAAACTGAGGCTTAAAGAAGTTGTATAGTTTGTTCAAGATTACAAAGATGGAGAAGTGTGGAAAGGGATTCAAACCATCTTTCTTACTCCCACAGGATTTGGGAACTTGATAAGCAATAGCCAATTTTCAGAGCTTAACTGCTGATGCATGAAATGATAAGCTGAAATTTCTGAACATATCAGTATAAAGGCCAAAGGTGAGAAAATCCATGAGGTGCACAACCTCAGCCTTCCTGCATCTCTGCGCATGTTCGCTAGAATGCCACGTTACAAGGCAACTTCCATAGTACGTACTCCACAGCTTTACGATATGGATAAAACAAAACTTAAAAGTCAACAAGCTACTGGTCCAAAATACTTCTCCATTTAAAACACTTAGCAAAGCTATTGTCCTCTGATTCATTATTAACCCAATAGTTTTCTGTGAATGGGCAATAAATACAACTAATAAAGCAGGATGGCTTTCTAAATACAGTGTTGCTGATTTGGTAAGGGGCACCTAGTTCTCTTTTAAATATAGTTTTTACTCTGAAATAACTCAAATGTATAGAAAAGTAATTACCAATCTCTCAATTTCCCTTAGTGTTAACATCACATTAGCATGATACATTTGCAAAACTAAGAAAACAACATTAGTACATTATTAACTAAACTCCAGCCTTTATTTAGACTTCACTACTTTTTTCATTAAGGCCTTTTTCTGTTCCAGGATCCAATCCAGGATATTATGCTGCATTTATCAATTCATTTACTTACATTTTTTCTACATTACATTTAAGCACTCAGGTCTTCTTAAGTCTCCTCTGCCCTCAGTTGTGTCCAACTCTTTGCGACCCCAGGGACTGTAACCTGACAGGCTCCTGTGTCCAGGGGACTTCCAAGCAAGTATGCTGGAGGGGACTGCCATTTCCTTCCCAGGGGATCTTCCCAACCCAGGGACAGAAACTGCGTCTTCCAGGTGTCCTGTGCTAGCAGGAGGGCTCTCGACCACCGAGCCACCTGGGACGCAAGCCTCCACTGGTCTGCAACAGCCTGCCTTCCTCCGTGACAGCATCAAAGCAGTAAACAAATGAGTGTGGCTGTGTTCTAATAAACTGTATTTCTAGACACTGAGATTTGAGTTTCTTACAGCTTTCCCATGTCGTAAAACATTCTTTTGATTTTTTAACCATTTTTAAAATGCAATAACCATTTTTGGCTGATGGGCAGGAGGTTGCAGTTAGTTTGCTGACCCCTTCCTTAGGAGTGACTTCTAAGACAGGCATGTACTTGGTTAAGAAAAAAAATCCCTGAACACACCTTATGCTTGTTTCTTATCGCTTATAATGGATTTGTGCCTGGGGAAAACAACTCAGATTTCACAGACTCGAGTCACGGTAGCTGAAGAATGAGAACTGAGGATGAGGAGCAGAAGGAGGCGCTGGAGCACCACCCTAGGAAGACTCTCTCTAAAGCGGACTCAAGGCCACACGCCTCTGCGTCTCTCCACCTTGCTCCATTTAGGGCAGGGTAAGGGCAAAGAACGGGACAGGGTATTAGTTAATTGACAATCTAAAAATAGGCTAAAACAGAAGAGCAGAAAGAGAGAGCTACGCTTGCCAGGAGAAAGGAAAAAGCTGACATGTGTGCTTCTTGAGAGAAGAGAACAAACTTGCCCTATTATTGACATACTGGGCTCGTAATGCCACAGTTCCAACGGCAAGCCTCTGGTCCTCTTCCTTCTGTGTTCTCTGCTGCTGCTGCTGCTGAGTCGCTTCAGTCGTGTCCGACTCTGTGCGACCCCATAGACAGCAGCCCACCAGGCTCCCCCGTCCCTGGGATTCTCCAGGCAAGAACACTGGAGTGGGTGCCATTTCCTTCTCCAATGCGGGAAAGTGAAAAGGGAAAGTGAAGTCGCTCCGTCGTGTCTGACTCTTAGACTCTTGGCGACCCCGTGGACTGCAGCCCACCAGGCTCCCCCGTCCCTGGGATTCTCCAGGCGAGAGCGCTGGAGGGGGCGCCATCGCCTTCTCCATTTGTGTTCTACAGGGTTGGTCAAAAAGCTCGCTCAGGGTTTTCTGTTAAGATCTCACAGAAAAAGTGAACAAACTTTTGACCAAACCACTGCTATGCCCTTCTGTGCAGACAGGGTCCTGGCAGTGTCTGCTGGCTGCCCCCGGGCCTCAGCCCCACTAAGGCAGCTCACTCGGGCCTGCCATTTCCCCGCAACCTGCCCCACGCCTCTGCAAGGAAGGCTGCAGACACACAGCAGCTGTCCCACTTCATGGGTAAGAGAAAGATGCCCTCGATATCATGTTGCGAAATGGCACAACAGAGCATGAGAACCTGGCTTCCTGAGCTTCTAGTCCTTCAGGTGAGAGACTGCCAAAGACCAAAAAAACACCCTCCACCATCCAGTCTCTTTCCTCTAAGTCACAAGACTTCATGCAAACGATAGCTGGTCAGACTAGACTGCTGCCGCTGCTAAGTCGCTTCAGTCGCCTCCGACTCTTGCGGCCCCGTGGACTGCAGCCCACCAGGCTCCTCCGTCCACGGGATTTTCCAGGCAAGAGTGCTGGAGTGGGTGCCACCGCCTTCTCCCTAGGACAGGACTAACAGACTAGACTACAGGGTCTGAAAAATGAGTGTCCTCAGGACTTGTAAACTTTCAATTCCTTCTATTTCCAGCAGCACTTCCATAATGCTTATCTACTGGAACTGTAGGACTTAACAGAAGAATTTGCCACCCCCGAAATATGAAGACAGCATTTCACGTCTGTATTTCAAGAAGGGATTAGAAACAACAAGGACTGATAAGGAAAAGCCTCTCAGCTTTTTCCCATTTCTCAAAAGCAGAAGATACGAAGTAACTGGCTTTTCAGTAACGCGATTATCCACCTACAAACTGAGAAATAAACAGCAAAAACTACTTTGAAAAGTCAGGTAAAAGTTATTTAGCTCAAAATTAGTTTTAAGAGATGAGGTTATATTTTTGCAAATGTTTAATTTACTCAGTACTAAAGTCACTGAAGTCATTTTTAGAATTACATAGGCTAAAATACTTAAAAATATAATGTTTTATGACAAAAATACAAATTTTAACTTCTAAATTATAAGGTTTATAACAAGAACATATTTTAAGTATTTTTAAAATTTACCTTTTGTTCCTGCAAAAACTGGTCTGCTAACTTTTTAATATTTTCTTCATGCTGAGCTCTTAACTCCTTGATCTGTTGTCCACACTGAAAACTAAATTAGAAAGTCATTCTTTTAGACTATAATATCTTGGGTAGATTCTCAAAGATGTTTAGAAGTTGAAAACATACATCTATATGGATAAAGCATTCAGTCAGCAGGAGAGTGGATAGGAGAGGACAAAGAGCAGACATGAAAATAGCTCACAGTCAAATTCTTAAAATACCTGAATCTTTAACAGAGGATAAAAATATTGATAAAGCTAATTTAAAAACAGAAATTAGAAAGATGAATTTTTAAAAAGAAATTTTAAGCAGTTGCAGCAGATAAGTCATCAAATAGTATTGAGTTATCCAAAACGTTCGTTTGGGTTTTCCTGTAAGATGTTATGAAAAACTCGAACTAACTTCTTGGCCAACCCAATACTTTCAACACAATAACAAAAGCCTGAACCCTGAAAAGAGGAAGAACAGAAAAAATAAAGAAGACAGAATGCAACCAGCAAGACAAAATGTAAAGGCACAAACAGATAAAATCATGAATTTCAACTGGACAAGCAGGCAAAGAATACAGAAAGATCATTCATGTAAAAAGAGACAAATAATAAATACACAGAAAAATGTTTCCTTCCACCATTTAAAATGCAAATTAAGCTTCCTGTATGTATGTATAGTGCTGTCCTTATTCCTATACTAGTGAAGTTAAGTTAGAATTATAAAAGTCAATGTTGGTGGGGCTACAGGGAAACGTTTACAGTATCAATTAGTACAGTCATTTTACAAAGCAATCTTTCATATATGTGATAAGATCAATAAAACATTCTATCTCAGAAGTTCTGTATTAGAATATAATCAGTGAAATAAGAGGAAAAAATCCTCTTTGCACAAAGGTTTTTACAGTTGACAATTATAACAGTGAGAAAGGGAAAACTACAGTGGCTCAGCAGTTGGGAAAGATTAAACAGGCTCCAGCATACTGATGTACTGGAATAATGTCAATCTTTAATCCTAAAGATACATGGAAAATTACTGAACACTATTAGATTAAAACCCATATATGTGGTAGATGCATATTGAAAGCCTACAAGAGTAAGATGTCAGAAATGGATAAGCAGTTTACAATATGGTGAATCTCTCTAATTTTTGGTATGCAGACCTAAAAATACTTTTTACTGTAACACCCATTTCTTACATGATTTTCCGTCTGACAATGTCTACAGTGTCTACAAGGGTAGATTCAACATGCCTTGTATGAGACATTTTCATGTTCTTCAAGCTATCAAAATAAAAGAAAACAGATTTCACACGCATACAAAGACAATAGAAAAGGAATTTTTTTTTTTGAAAAGGAATTTAAAAGACTTAGTAAAATGAAAGAAGAAAAGAAAAACAGACTCTAGAAAGGAAGAAATGAATTGCCTGAATGTTGGACAAATATTCAAGATTCACAGATACTTACTGCATGCAGAATCTTACCTCTCATATTCTAACCTCTTCACAAGGTAAGTATTGTTCTTCCTATAGTCTTGAAGTTGGTCTTCCTGTCGAAGAAACTCCTGACGAAGCTCAGCAAGTTGCTCTATCCACAAACCGTAAACAGAACAAAAACACAGGAATGAAGTCCAGCTGCTCCACTACTTCCCGTTAAGAAGGTATGGGGCTCCTAAATCACACACAGCTCTCAGTTTATTCATTCATCCTCTCAAGAAGTTGAATTACGTAACTAGTACCATATTTAATAATTGCCTTTCATACACATATATGGACACTAAAATTTATTTTTCAAACAAGACGGCCTCAGTGGCTTTCACATCAATCAGAAATATTTAAAAATTATACTTCTTTACACATTATATAGACCCTGTGCTAAGTTGTGGAAACAGACCTTGAAGAGCTGCCTCTCTCCCTAACCCTCACTGCTTTACAAGAAGTAGGGGGATCACAGTTTTTAGATGTGTTGGCTATGGATGCAGACTTCATTTTAAAATTACATTTGATTCCCAACTCAGGCACCAATCTCTTTAGATCTGACTTCTAGTTCTGCTACTGAATTACACCCACATACACCAAAATTCCATTTACAAACTTATAATCTCTGGACCAGAGCTAAATGTTTTAGTTGTAATGAATACTATGACATTTCAAACTGGATAGTAAATTAAAAGCTGAGCCAGATGCTCTTTTGTGAACATTTAACCTATAATCACTGGCCTCACATTTTCTAGAGATGCTCCATCTAATCCTACAAAAAAAACAATCTGCCAAGGAAGAGAAATGTCAGGTTCCTGGACAGAGGATAAAAAAATTTGCTAACAGCCTTATCAGTTAAGCAAAAGCAGTAATTAAGAAAGTCTTGATTTTCATAAATGGGAACAGAGGTCTATGCTATATAAGCAACATCTACTTATTAAGACTAAAATATAATTTCTAACTATAATATGCCAATATCATAACATCTGCTTTTCACAGAAGGCTTAACAAATTAGTCTTACTTTAAAGGCACCCAGAAATCCTTGTGATGTAAGTTTTTAAAAAGCAGATATAAACATAAATTTATAGTATAAATATATCCATGTAAAAAAATAGACAAGAATAAAATTACATCAAAATGCTATCAGTGATTAAGCTTAGTGGTGGGATTCTGAGCACATTTATCTCTCCTTTTATTGTGGAATCATAACTACAATAACAACAACAAATAAAAATGTTCAAGTCACATGAATGCTTGATGAGGTATATAAAGTTTAACAATATGCATGTAATAGCTATTGTATGGAGAAGGCAATGGCACCCCACTCCAGTACTCTTGCCTAGAAAACCCCATGGATGGAGGAGCCTGGAAGGCTGCAGTCCATGGAGTTGCTAAGAGTCAGACACGACTGAGTAACTTCACTTTCACGCATTGGAGAAGGAAGTGGCACCCCACTCCAGTGTTCTTGCCTGGAGAATCCCAGGGACAGGGGAGCCTAGTGGGCTGCTGTCTATGGGGTCGCACAGAGTCGGACACGACTGAAGCGACTTAGCAGCAGCAGCAGCTATTGTATAGGATTAATAATCAAATATGAAATGTAAATGATTTACATAACATGCTTGTAGTTGATAATTATGCTTGCCTATTCAAGCCACATTTTTTATTATTTTTAAAATTTTAATTGAGGTATAACACTATGTGAGTTCAAGGCATGCATGTTGATGTGATTCACTAACATACTGTAAAATAACTACCATCACATTAGCCAACACCTCCACTATCTCACATAATTACCATTTTTTGTGTGTGGTGAGAACATTTAAGATCTACTCTTTCAGCAACTTCCAAGTATATAATACAGTATTGTTATAACACAATACTGTTAACTATAATCAACATCTCATTTTCCCCACACATCTCCCAAACCCTGGAACCACCATTCTACTCCCTGTTTCTATGAGTTTAGTCAAGTCACATTTTAAATTTCTCTACTTGCTCTATTAACTCTACAATATGCAAACATGGTTGATCTCCGTAGTCTTTCAGTCATTTCCCCTGCCTCAGATAAAAGTGACAAGTCTGAGGCCAGGTATCCATGAAACTCATACTCAGCTCGTTACCTGCTCCCTGGTCCCACCCACTAAGAAGTAGAGGGCAAGAGGGGGCAGAACTCTGGCCTCAGCTATGGATGTTGATTCTAAAGAACAATGAGATCCTGGCAGAAGGCAGTGACAAAAAGTTTTGTAGCCTATAGACAGTTAGCCAGCAAAGATTCCAGAACTGAAAAGTTACTTCAATTAAAAAAAAAAGTCAAACCAGCATAACCTCATAGTTTCTAGGGTAGTGGGTCTCAACTGCTGATCTGCAGGGCCCCTTCAGGCTTCTTTTTCCTACAGGAAACTCACTAAACAGCGAAGTGTACCTTCAGAATGAACGTGAGGCATGTATGATTTCAAGATTTGAAATTGCTTCTCTGCTTCCCCAAAATGCTTCTCACTAACAGTATTTGAAATATCTTTATCAGGAAATAAAGTCTTCCATTTTTAAATGGAGATAAAAGGCTTAAAATTCAATTGACAAAAAAAAAAGTGAAACAGTATGAATTTCAGTGCATGTAAAATACCAGGTTCTAAGGGTATGGTTTTTCCAGTAGTCATGTACAGATGTGAGAGTTGGACCATAAAGAAAGCTGAGTGCCAAAGAACTGATGCTTTTAAACTGTGGTGTTGGATAAGACTCTTGAGAGTCCCTTGGACTGCAAGGAGATCAAACCAGTCCATCCTAAAGGGCATCAGTCCTGGTTGTTCATTGGAAGGACTGATGTTGAAGCTGAAACTCCAATACTTTGGCCACCTGATGCAGAGAGCTGACTCATTTGAAAAGACCCTGATGCTGAGAAAGATTGAGGGCAGGAGCAGAAGGAGATGACAGAGGATGAGATGGTTGGATGCCATCACCGACTCAATGGACATGGGTTTGGGTGGACTCTAGGAGCTGGCGATGGACAGGGAGGCCTGGCGTGCTGCGGTTCACGGGGTCGCAAAGAGTCAGACATGACTGAGCGACTGAAATGAACTGAACTGAACCTATCCGAATACAGGGAAAGGAACATAAAGCATGAAGCTGATTGGTGCTTTGAAGAGTTTAAAATAAAGACTTGAAAGGGGTAAAAGCAGAGCTGCCTGGGGGTCTAGTGGTTAGGATTCTACAGGTTCACTGCTGTGGCCCAGGTTCAGTCCCTGGTCAGGAAGCTGATATCCCACAAGCCACATGGCAAGGCCAAAAGAGAGCGGGGGTGGGGTGGGGTCAGATCAAAAAGCAAAAGTAAAGATAGACGTCTTCTGTATCACAGTTTTACTTTCAGCTGATTGCCATGTGTTTTATTTGGAACCCAGAGATACTCTGTCTAGGCTGCTCAAGGCCAGCACAGCAGAATGCTCCGAGTAACTTAAACAGCGTCAGACCCAAGGCTGACTGTCCAGACAGGCAACAAGAGCACCAGCAGGGCATGCTATAGAGGGCGTGGCCACAACCCCTCAATTCAACTTCAAAAGATCAGGGATATGCTTGAGAAAGGGGTTGCCTAGGATGAGCTTTTAAAGCCAAAGAAAAGAAAACTTACTTTCCAAACATTCTTATTTCAAATTTTCTTTCAGTAACAGGCATAAAAAAGGTAAGTTCTTCTAAATAAATCAGTGTATACCGGGATGTTAATTTACTTTCTCAGGCACTAAAAACAACTCCAATCTTTTTATTTCCAAGAAAATATTAATTACCATAAGGTTTTTTTTTAAAGAATCTGATGTGTATTAACTCCAATATATTTGACATTAATGTCAAAGAAAATAGGCAAATGTGGATCGTACTGTCAACTTGTCAAGAAGTTAGTTGCAGTAGAAATAGTTCCTAAGGTACAAGAGTCACATTAGTAAGTGTTAGTCGCTCAGTCGTGCCCGACTCTGCTGCCCCATGGACCACAGCCCACCAGGCTCCTCTGTCCATGAGATTTTCCAGGCAAGGATCCTGGAGTGGGTTGCCATTTCCTTCTCCAGGGGATCTTCCCAACCCAGGGATGGAACCCTGCTCTCCTGCACTGCAGGCAGACACTTTACCCACTGAGCTACAAGGGAAGATCTTAAAGTCACATTAATGAAACTCAATGGCCCGAGTCCAAAAGTTGCACAGTCATGAGCTCAAATCAAATCTTTTCTTTGCTAAAGTCTATCACCTAAATTCCAAAACATCTCAAGGTCCGCTTCAGCTCTGGACACACGCAGTGAAGATTTTCACTCAGTTCACGGCTGTCGTTTTCTCTGACATATGCAAGGAAAAGCCCTAGTCCACTACTGTTTGGTAAGAAATCACTCTGACGACGAGCAGAATCACCTGTACGAAGTGCGAGCTGCCAGCGGCACTGGCAGGGCGCCGCCTTCTGCGCCCTCCTGCACACGCTGTGAGCCAAACGGGCGAGCGCGGCGCAGACGCCACGGGCAACCGGCAACCGTGCGCCGGAAGGCGAGCTGCCGACAGAGGCCCGGCGGCGGGACCCCCGCGGACAGCGCCGCGGGCAGCCCCCCGTGCGCCGCGCAGCCCCCCGTGCGCCGCGCAGCCCCCCGTGCGCCGC
>SJYF01000760.1:407665-419571 GCA_006410515.1 Procapra przewalskii
AGTAGCCCGCGTGGGCTGGCCTCTTCAAGAGTGTTAACAAGAGGCTCAAAATGGGCATAAAGAAAAATTTATGAAATCAGACAGCAAGTACTACCCACATAGACAAATTGAGAGAAACTGCATGCAAAGTTTTAAAAGACGTAGTGCTGTAATCAAAGGGCGTGAGGGAAAAGAGGGATAGTCCCTAGACCCCAAGTTCCAAAGGCCAGGGACAGCGTGAAGCAAGGCGGGCAGGGCGCTATCATTTCTCATAAAAGCTTCAGACACCTCCAATCACTGCACCAACCCCAAATATTCACTGGAAGGACTGAGGCTGAAGCTGAAGCGCCAACACTTTGTCTCTTAAGACAAAAGGAAACATGTTTTGCCATCAGAGGAGCTTTGTTCAAACCTCTATTTTATTTAGCTGTCTGACTTGAGGATTTCTTAATTCTTCAGGATTTTAGACATTTAGTGAACTTTAATTTGTAAGTAAGTTTCTTACCCTTTAAATGACGTATGTCTGCCATCTGATATGATATGTTGTTCTGCAGTTTAACCTGAAAAAAAATTGTCTTAATTTTACTAAGGAATATGTAGTTTTGCTCATATTTACCTTTTCCCCCTCAGATTCACTTTGAGCTTGATAATAAGTACAAAAGAAAAATATTTAAGTTACGTATGCCACATTTTCCAAAGAGAATTTTAAGTTCTGATTTTGTAATATTCATTTTAAATTTGCATAAGAATATTCATTTAACTTTATAGTGCAACATTGTTCGAAAGTTTGAGGTGAATATTGCTTTTTTGAAAAAAAAGTCAGATTTTTTCCAAAATCTTACCAGAAGATTTTCAACTCTATATTAAGAAAAGAAATAATGCGAAGTCAGAAGTACTTATTGTTCATCAAGCTCCCCCAAGAGGACAGACATTATACAGGACTCGCTGCTGCAGCCACTGTCCTCTAGAAGCCAGCACACAGGGGCACCAGGAACTGAAAGCATGCCCAGACACGGTGCACACCAAGCCTCGCCACTTAATCCAAACGTAAGAGTAAGACAAGGGATGGCCCAGACCAGATACCAAGCAGCGAACTACAGAGCCTCAGCTCTTATCTGAACAGGTTTCAGCTAACTGTAAATCCAACTACAGTATCGCTACACACAGTTCTCTTGTCAAGCTCAACAGTAACATTATTTTGGAACGCACAGATTGATTTACATTGATCAAATGCAGTACCATGAGTGGCAAATGATTATGCTAAATACCACTTATATCTCCAAAGATAAAAATTTTTAATTTTTCATCTTGAGATAATTTTAGGTTCATAGGAAATTGCAAAGTTCATATAGAGAAGTCCCATATACCCTTCACACAATTTCCCCCAGTGGGTACATCACAACTTCAAAACCAGGAAACTGACAGGATGCAGCAGGCACAGTTCAATGCTGTCCTATCACACGTATAGATTCATGTGAACACCATCAAAATCAGGATACAGAACTATGCTATCGTCACAAACATCTCCCCCATGCTGCCCTTCACAGCCAGGCCCATCCTCCTTCGCCACTGCTCCTGATCCCAGGTAGCCACTAGCTTGCTCTCCATCTCCGTAATTTTATCATTTCAAGAACGTTGTATAAATATAATCACAAGAACGTTGTATAAATACAATCACGTGTATGTGAACTTCTGAGGCGCTTTTCAATCCGCATAATGCGCCTGGACTTCCCAGGTGGTGCTAGTGGTCAAGGGCCCGCATGCCAGTGCCGGAGACAGAGGGGATGGGTCGATCCCTGGGCGGGGAAGACCCCTGGAGGAGGAAACGGCAGCCCGCTCCAGTGTTCTTGCCTGGAGAACCCCATGGCCAGAGAAGCCTGGTGGGCTACAGCCTATGGGGTTGCAGAGAGTCGGACTCAACTGAAGCAACTTAGCACACATCAATATTTCATTCCTTTTTATTGCTGAATAATATTCCATGCGTAGTTACTCAGTCATGTCCGACTCTTTGCAACCACACGGACTATACAGTCCATGGAATGCTCCAGGCCAGAATACTGGAGTGGGTAGCCACTCCCTCCTCCAGGGAATCTTCCCAGCCCAGGGATCAAACCCACGTCTCCTGCGGCTCCTACACCGCAGGTGGATTCTCTACTACTGAGCCCCCCAGGAAGTCCAAGCATTTACCAGCTGGCCCTTTACAGAAAAAGCCTGCCAATCCCTAGTCCGAACTGACAGAATGAGGACAAGAGATAAATATATGTGCGAGAGATTAAAGGGGAACAACGGACAGTCTGACTGATTGATGAGACTGAGGAGTGAAGAGGGAAACTTAGGGTCACGTCTCGGTTTCTAGAGGGAGGGGACTAAGGCGAGTGAGACCGCAGTGCTCCACCTCAGGGAAACGCGGGGGAAGCAGGCTGGGGATGGGAGGGAGACGTGGGGAGACGACGTTTTTTTCAGATCTGAGCCCAGTGAATTTGAGGCACTTGTGACACATCCAAGAAGAGATCTTTAATAGGAAGCTGGACATATTAGTCTGAAGTTGATCTAAGAGCTATGACCAACCTAGACAGCATATTAAAAAGCAGAGACATCACTCTGTCAACAAAGGTCCTCCTAGCAAAGCTACGGTCTTTCCAGTGGTCATGCATGGATGTGAGAGTTGGACTGTGAAGAAGGCTGAGCGCAGAAGAATTGATGCTTTTGAACTGTGGTGTTGGAGAACACTCTTGAGAGTCCCTTGGACTGCAAGGAGATCCAACCAGTCCATCCTAAAGAAAATCAGTCCTAAATATTCACTGGAAGGACTGATGCTGAAGCTGAAGCTCTAATACTTTGGCCACCTGATGCGAAGAGCTGACTCATTTGAAAAGACCCTGATGCTGGGAAAGATTGAGGGCAGGAGGAGAAGGGGACGACAGAGGATGAGATGGCTGGATGGCATCATCGACTCGATGGACGTGAGTTTGAGTAAACTCCGGGAGTTGGTGATAGACTGGACGGGGAGGCCTGGCGTGTTGCAGTCCTTGGGGTCGCAAAGAGTCGGACACAGCTGAGCGACTGAACTGAAATGATTTGAGAGTTATTAGCATACAAATGGCAATTAAAACCACGGGAATGAGCTCACTGATGAAAAGCTGCAAGAGGCAGCAGGAAAAGCTGACACCAACAGCTATGTGGTCTGCGATCAAAGGACTGCTCTCTAATAACTTCTAATTAGCCTCTGTCTATTTTCTTTCCCATTCTTTTTCAGTAGCCCCCTTCCAATCTGTGATTTTGCTTTCTGTGGTTCCAGTTACCAGCAGTCAACTGTGGTCTGAAAATTGCGGAAAGAAACAATTCTTAAGTTTTAAATTGTGTGCTGTTATGAGTAACGTGGTGGAATCTGGGCTGACAGGCTCTGTTTCACCTGGGATCCCTAACCGTCATCATCACCCGCTGCTAACAGCCAACTCACAGCACCACCGCTCGATGACCCAAGACCACCCAAAGCAAGCGCTTCTCCTCCTAACCTATCACCAGAAGGCCAAGAGCAGCCTAACGCTGCGTCCATTCATCTCATCTCATCTCATCACACAGGCCTTTCCTCATCTCACATCATCACAGGGTGGGTCAGGTAAGAGACATTCTGGGAGGGAGAGAACACATTCATATAACTCTGATTTCAGGATATTGTTATAACTGTCATTTTATTATTATTGTTGCTAATTTCTTACTGGGCCTAATTTAGAAATTAAACTTTATCATAGGTATGTATGTATGTAAACTGAAGTGAAGTCACTCAGTCGTGTCCGAATGTAAAAACCTGAGTAAATCTGGGGTTTAGGCTACCTGTGGTTTCAGGTATACACTGGCAGTTCTAGGGATACATCCCCCGTGGATAAGGGGGGATTACTGTGTTTCCATGATGCAATTTCCTTTTGCATTCTTTACCCCTCCGAAGAACATATAGCTATCTTTTGTTTTTGTTTACAACAAGTTTTCATTATTTTGTTTTTTTAATTCACTTTCATGACGCTATTCCAGCTTCTCTGTATCCTCTTTTAAATTCCACTCCTGACACAGCTAGAGAGACGCTAGTTTTGAATGCTAGCCTGTGAGGGGCCTCAGCTTCCTGGACTGCCTCTTTTATATCCTAAAACTCCTAAACAAATTTAATAGAGAAGAGGAAATTCAATCTGTAGACTATGAAAGTACTAAAGGATATTATGAGCTGCTGCTGCTGCTGCTGCTGCTGCTAAGTCACTTCAGTCGGGTCCGACTCTGTGCGACCCCACAGACGGCAGCCCATTGGGCTCCCCCGTCCCTGGGATTCTCCAGGCAAGAGTACTGGAGTGGGTTGCCATTTCCTTCTCCAATGCAGGAAAGTGAAACGTGAAAGTGCAGTCGCTCAGTCGTGTCTGAGTCAGCGACCCCATGGACCACGGCCCGCCAGGCTCCCCCGTCCACGGGAGTCTCCAGGCAGGAGTCCTGGAGTGGGTGCCATCGCCTTCTCTGATATTATGAGCAGTGCTACTTTATTCTCATCAGTTTAATTTTCTCTTCAATCTTTTTAATTGAGGATGGAGACGCTGATCCCAACAGCTCATATATATAGTCCTCATATTCCAAAAGCTGCTCTGGAACAATTAAAGAGAAAACCACAGCTTGTCTAAATAAAAGCCTTTCTTAATTCAAACAGAATGAACTTATTTCCCACCTCATTCTCGGGCCGGGTAAGGATTTTCCAGTTAGCTTCTCAGACCCCCTTTACGGCACATCCCGTGTCCTCTGTTGTTCCTCTCGGTCTTTCCAGCAGGATTTTCTCAGAAATCTTACTCTCAGCGTTTAGCACTAGCGGCAGGCCCAGCTCCCGGCTCAGCTCACTCCCTGTGGCCACCGGCTCCACCGCGCTGCTCACCTCGCCTTCCACCTTCCACGCGCCTCTGAGCAGAGCTGCCTCCACGCAGGGGCCTCTGGCAGATCCTTAAAACCAGAAGCTCTCTCCCTTCTACAGTACTTTTAGTATGCCGTTTAGTTCAGAGTCTAGACGTCTGCTACTAAATCATCTGTTCATCTTTTTGACACCACACTACCTCGGCACCTGATAGCTCTTCTCTCCACATATACAATGCAATCCCCCAAATCCTTACTAGCTCCTAAAACAGTGTGACAAAGAACTCTTCTGACTTTCAGTCTTACCCTTTTAAGGCAATCTGAACGTGTTTCTCACCTACTACGCGCTGCTTTGTTCTTGCAAGATCCGAGCATGCCAAGCAGTGACCTGCTCTCAGCTCTGGCCTTGCATCTCACCATCCTGGGTCTGCATAAAGGCTTCTCCCACTTGGTGTCTGATTTTCAATGTTTCCCTCAGTGTCTTCAAGCTGTTTTTCTTTACTTTTATGCTTTTCATTGATCATTTCTGCATACAGATAGGTCTCTTTAGTCCTTTAACTTCTTTGCCTTTTAACCCTCTGGGAGCCTTCCCTTCTTTTAATACTTCCACCACCTCCTCACCTTCAACAGGAAGTTGATTATTTCTCCTCATATTTTTAATTTCCTCGTGTTCCAACAGGAATTTGTTTATCTTTGAAGTGACTCTATCAAAACCTCTCAGCTGTTGAGAAATTAATTTGAGTTCTCACCACTGCATGATTGGAAAAAAGGTATTTCACTTTGCCATATATCCTGTTGGCCTGGTGATGCTATAAAATACAGATGGTCCTCTGCACCCACCATTTTATATAAAGAATTTGAGCATCCATCTCTCCACAGGGGCTTTTCTAAATATATTTTAGACCAGTAACAGTGTATAAACCTTAAGAAGTATTATTTAATTCTTAGTTTGTAAATGGATTCTCACTGTCTGGCTTCTTTTTGGTTACTTTCAGATTTTTCCCACAACATCGTTATTTACAATATGAAAGAAAGACACCAAATAATCATTTTCTTTTTTAAATTTCTTTGGGGGTGAGAGGCAGATGTGTGTGGACAGACACACGCGCACACATGCATTCACAAACGCAGCCCTTCTCGTTGTCCAGCTTACACCGAGGGCCAGAGAGACTCCAGCCCAGACCCGCAGCGCTCGGAAGGCCGGCCTCAGGGTCTGCTGGGGAAAGCCTCCTGTTCCGTCCTTTAAGAGCAAAGCACTCCCCCAGTTCACAGGCAGTCTTCTCTCTACCCAGCGTCACTTGGCCGCTCTGCCCTCAAGGCTCAGCAGAAAGCGGCACCCGCGGAACAGAAGCGCCCGCGCGGGGCAGCCCTGCCCAGGCCCTGCGCGCCCGGCCCGGGAGCACCGCCCGCCGGGGCCTCCTGAGGCCTGGGCGTCCGCACGCTTCCCGACCCTGGGCTGGACTTCATCCCCTCGCATAATTCTGCTCAGCCTCCAGTGCTTCTGACTCCCTCCCTTACCAGCCTCACTGCCCTGGGGAGGCTTCGCGCGCCTCCTCCGACAGCGCTGGTGTGTCTGGGGTTCGGAGCGCGTTTACAAGCAGGTCCTTATCCATGCTCCCTTTGGCCTTTTCCATGTTAACCTCTCAAAACGTGTTTACGCTTCTTCCTAAGACTTCTTTCCCCGTCTTCTTCTGAGGTGTGTGTTATCTCTTTTTCCAGTGAGAATTATCTTCTCCTATTTTCTTACAGCATTTCTTGCTCACCCCAGCTACTTCAATTTCCCTCTGATCTTTCTTCCTCTAATACCTAAATCTTAATCTTTATATTTCTACCACCTCCTGCTGAAGCTCTCTTAACGCCTCCCCATCCCACACGGCTACTCTGAATTAAATCTGGCCGCTGTTAACAGCTCCCTTGCTCTGCTTCTCTTTCCATCCTGGGACCTTGAAAATGGCTCAGCTGTGCCTGCTTCACTTTTCCTATGACCTGTTCTCAGGCAAATCGGCCCAACTATATGCCACTGACCCCAAAGGCTACAGACAATTGGCGGCTCCTTTTCCTTCACACTAGAACCATTTTTCCTGATTATACCTCATACTGAGATGATTTGTAGAAACAATTCTGTCTTCAGTATTATAACTGCCACACCTGACGGGTGCTCACAAGCTCCTGGGGAGCTTTAAGAAATACATACCCTCCCCTCCCCTGCCCCACTCCACTCTCCCCTCCCCAACTGCAGTCTGACTCAGCAGCCTGGGGATGGGCCCCAGAATCTTTTTTTTTTTTTTTTAAGCTAAAGTGATTCTGATAAATAACCATATTCAGCAGTTACTCATCTACTGTATGTCTTTGACTGGCACCTATATGAACTGGATCAAAATGGAAAATTATTAAAAATAAGTACTAAACACTTATTCTGTGCCAGGCCTTGTGCTAAGCTAAACGCAACAATGCAAGCATTACTGAAGTTCGTCCCCTGAGGAGGGTTCTGCATGTCACAGGCGCATCGCACAACTACAGCAGGCTCTGAGCGTTCTTCCTCGTGGTCCCAGACCGAAGCCTGTGTTCGCGGCCACCACACATACACCGGGCCAACAGTCAGCAGGTCAGCAGGCATCTGTGACCTTCTGATTTCTTACTCCTCATACATTACAGACATATGATTCAGTCAACATTCCAAACACACCTGCAACTTTTATTGATACTTGATCTGTTAAAGAATTAATCTCTCATGAAGCAAGTCTTAGTTTATGCTATACTGAGTTACATTTTTAAAGAGAATAAGATAAGCAAGGTCTTTGGTCTTGGCTGGCTATAATGAATCATTGCAAAGGTTTTTATTCACTCACTCTTTGTTTGATAAGTCATTTATAAAGCATTTACTGAGCATCCACTATGCACTAGGCCTGAGGATCTGAGGATTTGGTTTTGGTCACAAAGAATCATTAAAATTTGCTTGTTCATTCATTCTGTCAGGCAGTCTTAAGGAAAGCATTACTGAATACCTAATAAGTGAATGACACTGTAGAAGCCTAGAAATATAGCAATATACAAGAAACAGGAGAGAAATATAGCAATATACAAGAAGCAGGAGAGAGGTCTGGATAAAGGACAAACATTTTGGAGTCATCAGTATAACTGAAGTTTTCTGCACAGATATGATTACTTCAGAAAAGGACAGAATAAGAGAAGAGGATCTCAAATATAAAACTATGAACTTTAACACTTACTAGGAGAGCAGGCAGCAAAGGAGACTAAGAGCCAAGAAGAGGAGACAGGAGCACCTGTGCCACACAAGACGAGAGCGTGGCGCTGGACAGAGACACCGAGGTGTTTGGAGCAGGAGGGGAAAAGTGCAGATGTGAGCAAAGTCGACTTTCTGTCCAAGAAATGCGACCGGGGAGGGGAAGAAAGACTCAAGTGTATTTTAAGTGCTGAGGAGGAAGTGTAGATGAAGGGACTGATGTATCAGGAGGCTGGATTAGTGATAGAAAAGGGCCTCTGAGAAACGTAACGGAGACTGGGTCCAGAGAACAGGTGGAGAGGCTGGTCTTGCAGGAAGAATGAACCCTTTTATTCTAACAAGGAGGAAAGACATATGGGTGGAGATGTAGGTATGCCTGCAGATTTGTTAGTGTGGTAGCTCCTGTTCAGTTCCTGGTCAAGCAGGAAATAAGATTATCTGTTGAGGTCAAGAAGGGGAATTTAAAGAGACTCAGGGTCTGAGGAGGACAGAAGTTTGAAGGTTGTTGGAATGAGTGTGTTGACTGGAGATACATAATTTGCAAGGTGCTGCTGACAACCCACCTGAGGTAGCTGATCATAAATTTCTATAAGTACCAGTCTGGTTATAAAAATTTCTCCAGCTGCGCTTGAAATAGACATGTAAAAGAAAAATGGCAAGACACTAAAACAACAGACCGTGGAATCTTAGCTGCATAGAGAGGAAAGGAAAGAATAAGGATCCTGGAAAGGAAGAAAAAAGGACCGGCACTCTAGGTGAAACTGAAGAACAAGGATAGTTTGTTCAGCAGTTCTAATCTTTTTCTTTTTAATATATTCTCCCAAGAATACACACGTTTGAAGTTTATAAACTTTCAAGGAACTGAAATCTTAGCTCAGGTCCATGTTAGAATGAAGTAATAGGCTGTCTGTACTCACCGCTGCTGCTGCTGCTAAGTCACTTCGCAATGTAGGATAATATTTCTCTCATCCCAGGTACTTTGCAGGATTGCTCCTCCCCGATTCTTTCAAAACTGGGTCAAGAGGGGGACAATGAGGGCTTTCCTGGAGGCTCAAGACAGTAAAGACCCTGCCGCAAGGCAGAGATCCAGGTTTGATCCCTGGGTCGGGAACAACCCACTCCAGTGTTCTTGACTGGAGAATGCCAAGGTCAGAGGAGCCTGGCGGGCTACAGGCCACGGGGTCACAGAGTCGGACACAACTGAGCCTGCAAGCACGTGATGAAATGTGAGCAAAATGACAGGAATCGCTTCCAGGCATAAGTAATCACAGGGAGCACAATTCACCACCCATTTCACCAACGCTACCATGTTTCAGATGGTGGCCGCTCGATCCTCTAGGGTCCTAAAATGACAAAGACACGGGGCAATGCCTCCAGTCGACCCACAAAGGGCACGCTGAATATCAATTTTAAGCCATATCAGTTCAGTTCAGTTCAGTCGCTCAGTCGTGTCCAACTCTCTGAGACCCCATGAATCGCAGCATGCCAGGCCTCCCTGCCCATCACCATCTCCCAGAGCTCACGCAGACTCACATCAGAGGGTGCCAAGTGCTTCCCAGGGAGCGCCAGCGGTAAAGAACCCGCCTGTGAAAGCAGGAGGCGTAAAGGACGCTAGTCCATCCCTGGTCGGGAAGATCCCCTGGAGGAGGGCATGGCAACCCACTCCACTGTTCTTTTCTGGAGAATCCCACGGACAGAGGAGCCTGGCGGCTGCAGTCCACGGTCAGACACAACTGAGCACCCGAGGGTGCAGATGGACTAAGAGAGGGAAGGAGAGAATGAGAGGTGGGCAAGGAATCCAAGGCCGATTCGGAAGGGAAAGCAAGGCAGCCCACACTGCAAAGCATAAGAGCTCAAGTCTCCTCCTTAACATCCAGCCCATCAGGCATTTCCATTTGCACATTTCACTAATCCCTGAAACTTGAAATGTAAAAAGAAAATCAGAGGTTTCTCCACAAGTTAGCACCCTTCCTCAGTGTCCCCATTACTTTCAGGGGCTTCTTCATCCTTTGGCTCTCCTGGCTCTTCTCTCTTCCCATCCTGCTCACCAGTCCATCAGTGCCTGTACCTATATGATACAAGCTGGCACCAAGTGCCGGGATTCCCTGGTGGTCCCCTGGTTAGGATTCAGTGCTTTCACTTCCACGAGCCCATGTTCGATCCCTGGACAGGGAACTAAGACTCCATGAGCTGTGTGCCATGGCCAAACATAATAAATTAAATAAATACGAATTATCACCAAGTCCTGCCAGCTCTTTTGCACTATCTCTCAGATCTGCCCCTAACTTATTCCGTGTTCACGCTGACCACCTCCAGGGCCCATGGTCATACAGCTGCTCGAGAACACAAGCCCAACATGACTACCGCATAAATGAACGAAGACATCCAATCTATCATCGGTCTCTTTCCGATTTTATTTATTTCCTAACAGCAGCGAGAAACATCTTCGGTAAAATTTTGTTTTCCAACAAGTCTCTCCACTAGTCAAGCTCCAACAACAGAATACTATTATTAGCAGCGTGTAGAATATAAAATTCTGCTCCTGAAGATTTAACGCCTTCCACAAAGTGGGCACCACTTTCTCCATCCAGCTATCAGAAATGGTCTCTTTGACACAGTCAAGTTAGTTCTAACCATTTATAATGACTAGACTCCTCTTTCCTATTCCGTTTACATCAGCAGATAGTACTAATGAGGGTCAGGAGAACTATCTGGGTTCTGGATATATGCTCTGTGCAGCTAAGCCAACAGAATTTGCTGACAAGCTGGAGGTAGGGGTGAGAAAGGAGGAGTCAAGAACAACTCCAAAGTTTCTGGCCTAATAAAGAAAGGAGTCACCACTAACTTCTTTGGGAATGGCTGTGAGTAGACGTTCTAGGATGGGGAAAATACCAGGGGTTTGGCTTTAGATAGTTTAAGTCCAAAACACCAGTTGCCATTCAAGAGAAAATGAATAGGAGGTCAAGATGATATCAAGGGATATCTAGAGATATCAAGCCTCGAATTCAAGAGAGCAGTCTGTGGTCGTTTAGTTGCTAGTTTAGCTCAGTTCAGTTCAGTCGCTCATTCGTGCCCGCCTCTTTGCAACCCCATGAATCGCAGCACACCAGGCCTCCCTGTCCATCCCCAACTCCCACAGTTCACTCAGACTCATGTCCATCGAGTCAGTGATGCCATCCAGCCATCTCATCCTCTGTCGTCCCCTTCTCCTCCTGCCCCAAATCCCTCCCAGCTCAGAGTCTTTTCCAAAAGTGAGTCAACTCTTCGCATGAGGTGGCCAAAGTACTGGAGCTTCAGCTTTAGCCTCATTCTTTCCAAAGAAATCCCAGGGCTGATCTTCAGAATGGACTGGTTGGATCTCCTTGCAGTCCAAGGGACTCTCAAGATTCTTCTCCAACACCAAAGTTCAGAAGCATCAATTCTTCGGCGCTCAGCCTTCTTCACACTCCAATTCTCACATCCATACATGACCCCAGGAAAAACCACAGCCTTGATTAGACGGACCGTAGTCAGCAAAGTAATGTCTGTGCTTTTGAATATGCTATCTAGGTTGGTCATAAGTTTTCTTCCAAGGAGTAAGCGTCTTTTAATTTCATGGCTGCAGTCACCATCTGCAGTGACTTTGGAACCCCAAAAAATAAAGTCTGACACTGTTTCCCCATCTATTTCCACTGAAGTGATGGGACCGGATGGTATGATCTTCGTTTTCTAAATGTTCAGCTTTAGGCCAACTTTTTCACTCTCCTCTTTCACTTTCATCAAGAGGCTTTTTAGCTCCTCTTCACTTTCTGCCATAAGGGTGGTG
>SJYF01000760.1:425338-441407 GCA_006410515.1 Procapra przewalskii
TGGTTTGGTAACGGTTTTTTAAATATGACTCAAAAAACACAGGCGACAAAAGAAATAAATAAAATTACACTTTATTAAAGTTTATAACTTTTGTACATCAGAGGACACTATCAACAGTGAGAAAACAGCCCACAGAGGGAGGAAATATTTTCAAGTTATATATCTGACAAGAATTAACTATCTAGGCTACAAAAAGAACTCTTAGAACTCAAAAGAAAACACTTCAAAAATGAGCAAAGGACTCGGACAGAGATTTCTTGGAAGAAGATAAAAATGGTCAAGAAACACATGAAAACAGATTAAACATCATTAGTTGTTAGAGAAAAGCAAATCAAAACCACAAATGGGATCAAAACCGCCAGGAGGATGGGCATCGTTTCAAAACAGGGCGTTGAGTGACGTGTTGACAGGACATAGAGAAACCGGAACCCTTGTACATTGCTGGTAGGAGTCTAAAATGGTAAAGCCACTGCGGAAAACAGTTTGGTGCTTTCTCAAAAAATTAAACATAAGATTACCATATGAGCCAGCGATTCCACTTCTAGGTATATACCCAAAAGAACAGAGCATAGAGATCCAAACACAGACCTATACACCAGTGATCAAAGGAGCATCACTCACAACAGCTAAAAGGTAGAAACAACTCAAGCCAGAAGAACGGATAAAGAGAACGTGGTATACACACACAATGGAATGCACTAAGGCCTAAAGAGGAACGGCGTTCAGATACATGCTGCAACACAGATAAGCCTTGAGAGCACGGTGTAAGGCAACAGGCCATACACAAAGGACAAACACAGTATTATTCCACTCATGTGGAGAATCTAGACAAATTCATGGAGACAAAAGGCGAGACGACAGGGTGCCAGGGTCTGGGAGAGGTGGACAGTTATTGCTTAATGAGAAAGGAATTTTTGCTTAGGATGGTGAAAAGTTCTGGAAACAGTGGTGATGGTCATGCAACACTGTGAATGTACTCAATGCCAAAAAATTGTAAACTTAAACATGGTTAAAACAGTAAATTTTATGTTATGTAAATTTTACCACACACAAAAAAATTAATGCTGAAGCGTCTGGTCCTAAACAGCTTTCTCTGCAGCCACAAATCCCCTTCCTTTCCCACAGCAGGCAGCCGGCATCCCACGCTCCTATCGACCTGCCTGGAGGGACAGCTCCCGCTCAAGCTCCCTGGCTTCACCGGTGTCCCCCTGCCTTACTGCTTTCTGAGCTGGGTTGGTGGGCTACTCTTCATCCATGAGGGCTCATCTTTCGCGAGTCCTTTCTTTCCTGACTTCCTGAAGCAGTTAAATCAACTGTTCCTCCAGACTCTCAAGTCCCTGTGCAGACAGTTCTAATGTGGCATTTGATAATGTGCTGTGATCACTTCCCTCTGTGTCTCCGCCATCAGATCAAGTTCCCTGAGGACTAGCACTGAGTCTTATCCTTCTATTCCTAGCGCCCAGTAAATGGGGAACACTCAGCCTTCCCAAATAAGTGGCCAATGTAGACCATGTACTTTGATAGATCATAAAGCACTATATCAGAAAAAGAACTTATTTAGTTTTGCCCTTTGTGAACTTGTTATTAATAGTTTTCAGTTTATGAAACAAGTCCCTGATGAGATGCAGTACATAAGACAAATGAATTTTTTTCACTATGTTCCCATTAACCAATTCTAAGGTTTTCTTCTCTTCATATAAATGCTATTGAACCAGGAAAATATTTTTGAGTTTCAAGCTAAACAAAATACTGACCTAGATGTGCTATTATCTGTTTCTAGGAAAAGATGCATTCAATGAAGCCAGAAAGATGATGAGTTGGTAATGACTGCCTTTACACGAGAATGTTTTGATTATGTCTTCCAGAAAAGTAGTGTAATCAGATATGTGGAGAATACCCCTGGTAGCCCAGCACATAGAAACACATGCTTTAAGAGCTACTGCAAATTGCTGAACGAATCACCAAATATTTACTGAGTCCACACGGCGGGCATAGTACTGAATATGTTAGGTGTTTACAAAATTTAGACTAGATGATTTTCAGAGTCAAGAAATTCACAATATAAAATTGGAAGACGTGAAAAAATAGACCCAGCATAAATGTACAGATATGGTTATATACCCAAGAATCATTAACCAGGCATAAACCACGCACTTAAAACATATGCAGATTAAGAAATATGGACTCTGCTCAAGAATTAAGGAATGTCATGCCAGGAACTGTGGGAATACAAAGATGAACAAAACATACAGCCCTATCTAGCCCACAATCAAGTTATGGAGAGATGATCCTAAGTGGGTAATTACAGCAATTAACACTGACGACTCTCCCTCAGAACTCTGCCCCGTGGCCAGCACGCCACACACTACGCAGCCTTTTCCCTCCTCTCTCCCTGCTGACAGTCATCCAGCCCTGCTTCTCCTCTCCTCTACCCTGAAACGCCGCAGAGCTCCATCTTCCACATGCATCGTCTCACTCGGTACCCTAGACCATTCCTATACTTCCAACAACCAAAACCTTCTCCCAGGTTGTCCCTTCTACTGAATTCCAAAAGGGCATCTCAGCCGCCTACTGAGTATTTCACAGACCCCTCAAGCGCGGCCTGAACTCGCACCCTTCTCACGCTGACCTTCCACCTCAGGTCGCACCTGAGCCTCAGTGCCCCTGCCAGTGCCGCCAGCGTCCTGGGATCCATCTTTGCCTCCCCAGTCACACACCAAGCGCATCTCAGACCCTCGTTGATTCCACTTCTCTCCGCTTCTGTCTTAATGGCCCAGTGCTTCTCCATCACGGTGCCGCTAGCGTTTGCAGTGGAGCAGCCCCTCATTGGATAAGGAAATAGCAACCCACTCCAGTCCTCTTGCCTGGAAAATTCCATGGATGGAGGAGCCTAGTAGGCTACAGTCCATGGGGTCTCAAAGAGTCGGACACGACTGAAGCGACTTAGCAGCAGCAGCAGCCCTTCACTGTCGGGACTCCTGCAGCACAGAGCACCTACCATTCCTGGCTCCACACCTAAACCCGTTACCACTCCCCAGCCATCGATGCTGACTAAAATGCCTCAGGAGGCTGGTGAGCACAGAATTACACAATGTGCTTAGTTGAAGACTCCATTATCCTCCAACTGTACTACTGAAAAAAAATTTTTTTTTTAATAAAAACCTATATTTATTTTTCCTATATCTACTTTTTCGCCTTTCTACTCACTTCTCTGTTCTGCAGCCGGAGGTTTTAAGCTCAATCTGCTAAAGTAACTCCTCTATTTAAAGTCCTTCCATGTTTCCAATTGTAGGAGAAAGCATTTAGTCTCTTGCCATTAAATATAATGTTAGCTGTGGGGCTTTGAGAGAGACCTCTGATGAATATGAGGAAGTTTCCTTCTATTGCTATTTTGCTGAAAGTTTTTACCATGAATGCGTGTTCAACTTTGTTAAATACTCTCTCTGCAAGGATATTCGATCTCACTACTTCTATTTAACATTGTACTGGAGGTCCTAGCCAGTACAGTGTGGGGAAGAAAAATAAAAGCGACCAACTGGGAAGGGGGAAAAACTGTCTTTATCTGCAGATGACATGACCTTGTCCAGAAATAATTTTAAAGAATCTACCAGAAAAGCTACTACTACTGAATTCTAATGGCTTTTTGTAGAACCCTTAGAATTCCTTAGATGCCAGTAGCGCTAGAGCCAAGTCCTAGAGCAGGGAGACAATCAATAGCACTATTTATACACCTTCAAAGAAGAAGTGGAAAATGGAATAAGCACAATTCCATTTTTTATAGCATCAAATACATGAAATACTTGGGGATAAATGTAATAAAATATGTGAGTCTTGAACACTTGAAAAGTGTAAAATGTGCTGCAAGAATAGAGAGATGTAAAGCACAGAGACACTCTGTGTTCGTGGACTGTAATAATCAATACAGTGAAGATTTAGTTTACTCCAAATTGATTTACAGAGACTGATTATGCGTTGAGTTGTATTCCCTAAAAGGTTATCTTTAAGTTCTAACAGCCGCCGCCCCCAGTACTGTGACTGTGACCTTACTTGGAAATCGTGTCACTGCAGATGTAATCAAGTTAAGATGAAGTCATACTGAATCAGGGTACAGGGCTCAGAGGTTAAAGCTTCTGCCCACAATGAGGGAGACCTGGGTTCGATCCCTGGGTCAGGAAGATCCCCTGGGGAAGGAAATGGCAACCCACTCCAGTATTGTTGCCTGGGAAATCCCATGGACGCAGGAGCCTGGTGGCCTACAGTCCACGGGGTCGCAAAGAGTCGGACACGACTGAGCGACTTCACTTCACTTAATCCAATATGGGCTTCCCAGGTGGTGCTAATGATAAAAGAATCTGCCTGCTGATGCGGGAGACATAAGAAACATGGGTTCATTTCCTGGGTCATGAAGATCCCAGAGGAGGGCATGGCAGCCCACTCCAGTACTCCTTCCTGGAGAATCCCACGGACAGAGGAGCCTGGTGGCCACAGTCCATGGGGTCGCGGAGTCGAGCACAACCACCAAAGTGGCTCAGCACAGAGCACACACAGTGCAGTCCTCGATTAATGCACAAAATAACTAGTCCCTGTAAGAAACTAAAGCAGAATTAGGGAAGAGACCGCCACACGAAGAGACGGAAATACGCAAACACGCCGGAAGACAGCCATGGGGACGGCGACAGAGCCCGAGGCCGCGCTGCCCCATGGGAGTCGGCGACAGAGCCCGAGGCCGCGCTGCCCCATGGGAGACGGCGACAGAGACAGAGGCCGCGCTGCCCCATGGGAGACGGCGACAGAGCCCGAGGCCGCGCTGCCCCATGGGAGTCGGCGACAGAGCCCGAGGCCGCGCTGCCCCATGGGAGTCGGCGACAGAGCCCGAGGCCGCGCTGCCTTAAGCCCAAGGGCACTTGAGGCTGCCAGAGCCAGAAGAATCTCCCCTAGAGGCTCCAGTGGAAGCACAGCGCTGCGAAAACCTTAATTCTGGACGTCTGCTCTCCAGAACCACGAGACAGTCAAGTTCCATTATTCTAAGCTATCCAGTCTGTGGCTCTTTGTTACAGCAGCCCTAAGAAACCAGTGCACACAGCGATACTCAAGAGGGATTTGATTTGTTGGCAAGATAACTGTTTTACATATTAATATATAATTCTGCTCTCTATATATAATTTTATATATTTTAAAACTATATAGATACAGGCACATAATGTGTGGCAATGCAGTTTAGTGGATAGGTTTTATGGAATCAAGCAGATCTGAGTTGAGGATTCTGCCATTTTCTTACCATAAAATGAGAAGAATTAGTGGAAATACATAAAAGCCTGTCCATTACAGACTGACATTTAATGTTAGTTCCTTCATTTCCTGTACTGGAGGAGTTAACCCTGAAGAGTTTTTCTCTTTTGCTGTGCCACGTGGCTTGTGGGGTCTTAGCTCCCCATCCAGGGATGGAACCCGTGTTCTCTTCAGCGGAAGCATGGAGTCCTAACAACAGGGAAGTCTCTGATCTTACATTAAAACCCTAACATTTTAACTGACAAAAATATATTGATCACACAATGTACTCTGTACTACAAAGATCTTAGACACATGTACCCGCATTTCTTTCATCTTCCTTTCTTATTTCCTTATTTCTCTGCTGCTTCTTGCTCCCATGATAAGGGTCAGAGTAATCTCAGGAGGTTCCATGAAGATCATAAAACTGATTCTTGAAAAATGTTGGTTACAATTTAAACAGAGAAAACCTAAAAGAACATTCAAGGAGATTCCTTCCACCCACTCCAGAGAGGAAAGAAACAATTCATATAATGTGGTGAGGTGGTCTATGTCCTCTGATACAACAAGAAATACTTGACCTGTAACTTTATTAAGCAAGGAACGATGTTTGTGACTGAAGACCAAAGGTTCCAGCGTTTTGGCTTCCTCGTAAGAGAATTAATATTCCGTGTGACTGCAGTCTGTGCTCCTCCCAGGACAGGCAAGGCATGCAGTAACTTTAGCTTCTCATGATGCTGCCAGCTTCTCTTCAAGTGTTTCCCTTTTACTGTTCAACTTCAGTGATTCCCACCACTCTGCCTTCCCGCTCACAGATCTGTTCCTTTGTATCATCGAATCTACTGCTGATTCCCTCTAGTGTGTTTTTCATTTCAGCCATTGTATCCTTCATCTGGTTCTTTTTTATATTTTCTCACCCTTTGATAAAAACTTCTAACTTCTCACTCTGCTCGTTCAGTCTTCTCCCGAGTTCTCTGAGCGTCTTTACACTCATTACTTTGAACCCTCTGTTGGGCAGGTTGCCCATCTCCACTTCACTGAACTCTTTTGGGGTTTTATCTTGCTCCTTCATTTGGAAAATACTCGTCTGTTGCCTCATTTTGCCTAATTTACTGTTTTTATTTCTCAGTATCTGGTAGGTTGGTTTCATTTCCCAACCTTGGAAAAGCGGGCTTCTGGAGGTTTCCTCTGCATCCCAGCAGGACACTGCCATCTGGTCAGCAGAGCCACGTGCTCGAGGGGAGCTCCCTGCCCGGGCCACACGGGCGTGGTGGTGGTCTACTGGGGCCGTCTGACAGGCGCGGCGGGCCCCAGTTCCATTGGTTGCCAGGCCGTTCCTTGTGTGCAGGCTGCTGGCCCCTGGTTGGTGAGGCTGAGGGCCCTGGGACCCGAGGGCTGGTGCTGGCCTGCTGCTGGGTGGGGCTGGACACGGGGGCAGCTAGCTAAGGGGCTGAAGGTGGTGCTGGCCTGCTGGGAGGTGAGTCTGGGGCCCAAGAGGTCCCCGGGGCTGGGGATAACCTGCTGGTAGGCTGAGCAGGGTTCCCGGGGGCTCTGACTGTAGGGCCCTGGCTTAGGGCTGGTAGTGGCCTGATGCTCAGCAGGGCTGGGGCCCCGGGACTGGGACTGGCATGATGGTAGGTGGGCTGGGTCCTGGTGCAGGGGGCTGCACTGATACAATTTTCTATCTGATACATCTATTCTAAATATGTCTTCTAACCCATGACTTGCTTTTTCTTTCTTTTTATTTTTCAATAGTGCCTTTTGAAGAACAAAGCTTTTAATTTCGATAGTCAAATTTATCTATTTTTCTCTTTATGGTTCATGTTTTTTATGTCCTCAAAAACCCACACAAATCCAAAGTCACAAATATTTTCTCCTGTGTTGTTGTCTAGAAGATTTATAGCTTTACCTTTTACGTTTAGGTCCGTGATCCATGTTAATTTTATTTATGTTCTGAAGTAGCACAAGTTACATAATACCACCACCCACCCTACCACCATAAAGATATCCAGTTGCTTTAATATCTTTTGTTGAAAAAGACTTCCCTTTCCTCATTAAACTGCCTTGGCACTTTTGCCAAAAATTAATCAACCATATATCTGTGGGTCCATCTGTGCACTCTGCTCCACCCCAGTCATTTATATACCCGTTCTTTCCGGTAACTCCACAGTCTTAATTACTGTATCTATATAGTATTACATTACTATATAACAAGCCTTGAAATCAGGGAGTATAAGTTCTCCTACTTTGTTCTTTGAAAAATTGTTTTGGCTATTCTAGGTTATTTGTATTTCCATACATTTCAGTATCAGCTTGTCAGTTTCTACAAAAAAAATAAAATAATCTTCAAAAGTCTGCCAGAGTTTTTAGTGAATCTAATATTAGTTTCCTAGAGTCATTATGGCAGATGGCTATATTTATGTTGCTATATTTCCCAGGCAGTACTCTTACCTGGGAAACCCAAGGGCAGAGGAGCCTGGGGCCCACAGTCCCGGGGTCCATAGTCCCGGGGTCCGCAGTCCCGGGGCCCGCAGTCCCGGGGCCCGCAGTCCCGGGGGCCCGCAGTCCCGGGGCCCGCAGTCCCGGGGTCCCGCAGTCCTGGGGCCCGCAGTCCCGGGGTCCACAGTCCTATGGTCCACAGTCCCGGGGCCCGCAGTCCCGGGGTCCACAGTCCTATGGTCCACAGTCCCGGGGCCCGCAGTCCCGGGGTCCACAGTCCTGGGGTCGAGAAAGAGCTGGACTCGCCTTAGCGACTAAACACCAGCAGAACAGACCACAAGCCCAGTGACCGAAGCAACCAAAGCACCCTCACAGCGCTGCGGCCTAGAAGCCCAACACCGAGCTGCCTATGGGCCTGCTCTCTGCCTGAAGGCCCGAAAGGAGGCTCTTCTTTGCCCTTTCTTACCTTCTCGTGGCTGCCGACAGTCCTTGGCATTCCCTGGCTTATAGATGCATCACTCCAGCCAAGGCCTCCATCTCCACGCGGCCTTCTTTCCTGTGTCTCTCTATGTATCCAAATTTCCTCTTCTTATAAGGACATAAGAAGCTGGATTAGAGTCCACTCTAATCCTATAACCCGTAACACTTTGTATCAGCACTAATGACTATCAAGAACTCATTTGAAAAAATTTTAAATACGGTCCTTCCTCAAGTAACTCAAAAATTTTGTTGAGAAGACAAAGTTAACATTTAGGAAGCTATCAGTGAAAAATGAAAAACAAAATAATTTAGAGTGCTTCAAACAATAAATGTTAACTGTGTATAAAAAAAGCACACGCCAGGTCAGAAGTCAGAGGGCTTCACGGTCGATGGTACTGAAAGGCTGGTGTAACAGAAAAGAGGCAAGAGGCTAAGAGTCAGTAACAGGAACAGAAGCACCAGAGCAGGAACTGACCTGACACAGAAAGGCGGGCGAGGAGACAGAGGCTAGCAAGGCAGCGCATCTGGAGAGCCAAGTCAGGAGACGGGGACGAAGCCCACGGCGGCCTCCACGCGGCCGTGAAGGCTGGGCCGCAGAGTGCTGATTCGACACGCAAGCAACGCAACTGCCCGAGAAGCCAGGCAGGGGGCAGAGCGGGTGTGCTCACGGGGGCAGGGCACACTGAGAGGCGGCGCCGGGTATGAGGAGAGTGGGGGCTCCTGTACCACCAGTGCTCTACTCTGCAACCAGGGTGATTCTTTAAACGTTCAGTTTACCAGGCAACTCCTCTGCATGTGGAATCCGAGTCTGAGATGCTCAAGGAATCAAAGATGATACCAAAATGTCTAACCCCGGTCTCAATAAAAGCTGCAGGAGCGTTCCAGAGACCAGGAAGGCAGGAAAGGGATACAGTCTGGAAAGGAGGCATGAGCTCTGTATGGTTTATGAATAATTTGAGGTGGAAGTTAAATGACAGCTAGAATTTGGCCAGGTTACGATGGGGAAGGCAAAGGCAGGAATATGCATGTGTAGAGTGTTAGAAAAACTGCACAAAGCTGCTCCTCACATTACAGAGGCAGGCGTCAGTGGAGGAGGACATGGCAGCCACTCCAGTATTCTGTCTGGGAAATCCTACGGACAGAGGAGCCTGGCGGACCACAGTCCATGGGGTCCAAAGAGTCAGACACTTTGTGAGTAAATAACCAAAAAAGGCAGGTGTTGGGGAGTCAGTTGAGACAGGCTAAGAGGAGTCAACTAGGCCTGTTTAGAAAAAGACCAGGAAAACTGGCAAGGGTGGAGTCAGACAGCCGGGGCAAAGGGCAAGGCAGGCCAGCTAAGCTGGGACCGGATCTTAAACAACACAGACGGAATCCCATCCTGGAAAGAAGGCCGGTCAGAAATAAGGAAGCAGTTGTGGAATAACAGCTAACATGACATTTACTACACATTTCTTTTCTTTTTTTAACAATGTGGTATGTTCAAAGCATATAAATGAATTTATCCATTGAAACTTCACAAGAATGAGAGATGACTACTACTGTCCTCAGTTTACAGATGTGGGACAGAGGCACAGAGCAGTTGAGTGGCTTGCCCAAGGCTCCACGTGCATTAAATGGCAAAGCCAGGACTTGAGATCATAGTGAGTGCAAGTCGCTCAGCCGTGTCTGACTCTTTGCGACCCCAGGGACTAGACAGTCTGTGGAATTCTCCAGGCCAGAATACTGAGGTGGGCAGCCTTTCCCTTCTCCAGGGGACCTTCCCCCACCCAGGAATCGAACCGGGGCCTCTGGGCATTGCAAGTGGATTCTTTACCAGCTGAGCCATCAGGGAAGCTCTGAGACCACGGTGGTGAACACTTCCTCCGTCCATGGTTTTACATATATGCATTTGGTATGTATATGCGCACTGTGTACATACACACACAATGAGGCTATTTTTTTGGGGAAAAAAGCAATATATTTCCCATCCCCCTTTCTGGCACACGACCTTTCCTCTGTTCAAGCAAACGCACGCACCGCCCCAAGGAGGATTACGGTCAGTAAAGGGAAAAGAGGGCAGTCGTTTTCAGCTTCAAACCTCAAAACTGATTCTTTTTTTTAATCCATTTGTAACAAAACAACAGTTTTGGGAAGGACTTTCTCTACATTCAAACAGCTCTGATTCATCAGGCGCTTGCCTTGGCCCACCATAACTGGTACAAGATCCAGGCAGGAAGAATGCAAGCTAGGGCAGAACGGCCCCACCAGGAAATGGCAGCGGGGTCTTTCCACAGGAGGAGGAAAGGAAAGGCCGCGCGTGTGTGTTGGCTTCCCTCCTGTTCCCGCAAACCCACACACTGACGTCTCAACGCCCAGCGCCTCAGAAGGTGACCTATTTGGAAACAAGGTCTTTCTTTAAAGTGGTAAGTAAGTTAGAATGAGGGCACTGGGGTGGCACCCTAATCCAACATGACTGGCGCCCTTATAAGGAGAGGAAGAGCCCAGAGATGCAGGAGCACAGACGGGGAGCACGCGGCAATAGGGCCGCAAGGAGGCGGCCCGCCGCCCGCAGGAGAGGCCCACGGAGACCAGCCTGCCGGCGCGCCGGCCTCGGACCCTAGACTCCAGGGCCGGCGGGACGCGGACTTCTGCTGTGTTTAGCCGGCCAGCCTGTGGGGTTTTGCAGGGCAGCTGTAGACAAGTAACACACCCCTCTAGACGGAAACCCGTTAGGGAGGAAGGTCTAAAAAAAAAAAGTAAATGTGGGGGGAATCCCAGAGAAGTGGAGCTTGTTTCTCACTTCCAAGGACAATTTCAGGCTCCCTTCAAGAATTTCTGTGTTCTTATGCTTGTTGGAGGGAAGGGACAGTGAGGGAGTTTGGGAAGGACATGTACACACTGCTATGTTTGAAACGATAACCAGCAAGGACCCGCTGTGGCGCACAGGAAACCGCGCTCAGTGTTCCGTGGCAGCCTGCACAGGAGGGAGCGCTGAGGAAGGATGGGTGCACGCAGACACATGGCTGAGCCCCTCACTGCTCACCTGAAACTACTGCAACACTGTTCATCGGCTATGCCTCAATACAAAACAAAAAGTTCAAAGTGTAGAAGAAGAGAGAATTTCTGTGTTCTAACAGCCCGGGTGACAAGCCGAGAACGGGAGGACAGAATAATAAATTGGAAGATTTCCAGTGTCACCCTCCTGATATCTATGGGGCAGGGATTTCAAGATTTCCAAAGATAGTCTGAAAGTAGCAATGAGTATGCCTCACACCTAGACTTTGGTCTCTAACACCATTTTCCAATCAAAGGACCTCGGGCTCTGTGGAGAAGGATTCTAGGACTGGGGCAGGAAGTATACAAGAAAGTCAGAGCATCTTGCAGTGACAGAAACTAAGGGAGGCGTCTGTGACAATGATGGGGTTTTATGCCCCGAGGTAGACGAGAGCTCCCGATGGCCAAAGCTGAAACAGTGTGAGCAACAGCATAAACAGAGCAGCAGTGGATTAGAAATTAAAGTATAAAATAAATATCTATGAATTCATACCGGTCTAAACAAATAACTGAACGAGAAATAAGGGAGAAAAGACTACGACCCATGCAGAAAAACCGCAACTAATTTACACAGACACTCTGCCCTTAAGGAGACAGAATACAACTCCCAAGTCATTAAGCACTGGCTGTGCATAGCAACCTCCTTTCAAAAGGGTACAGCACGGAACAGGCAGAGAAACATGCATATTTTCCTTTACGGCAACTTTACAGTGAAGAGACCTGCCAAGCACTGCCTCAAGCCAGACGGCCAAGGTCAGCGCTGAGTGGAGTCACTTTGAGAGACGCTCTGATAAGATGAGAGGGGCGCTTTCCCCGGCAGTCTTCCTCCCCCAGACCCTAACCTGAGTCCAATCCTGAGAAAAGCACCAAACAAATGCCCACAGAGCGCCATTCCACAGACACCTGACCAGTGATCCTCAAGACTTCCAAGATCAGGCCTTCCCTGGCAGCTCAGTGGTGAAGAAGCCGCCTGCCGATGCAGGGGACACAGTCTGATCCCTGATCCGGGAAGATCCCACATGCCACGGAGCATCTAAGCCTGAGCTCTAGAGCCTGGGAGCCACACCCGCTGAGCCCGCTACGACGACTGAAGCCACACACCTGAGAGCCCAGGCTCCACAATGAGAGAAGCGCCTGCGATGAAGCCTGTGCACTGGCCCCCACACGCTGCAGCTGCAGAGAAGCTCGTGTAACAGCGAAGACCCCGCACAGCCAAAAATAATAAATAGAAATTATGGAAAAAAGCAAAGACTGTCGAGATCATAAAAAGCAAAGTGTGAAGAACGGGCATGACTACAAGAAGCCTATAGAGACAGGACAGCTAAATGTAATGTGGAATCTTAGACGGGATCCTGGAACAGAAAAGGGCATTAGGGGAAAACTGAGAAAATGTAAACTATGGACTTCAGTCATTAATGCACCCACTGCGGTTGTTCACTCGGTGGTGTCCAACTCTTTGCCGCCCTGTGGACTGCAGCACGCCAGGCTCCCTTGTCCTTCACCACCTCCTGGAGTTTACGCAAACTCACGTCCATTGAATAGGTGATGCCAACCAACCATCTCATCCTCTGTTGTCCCCTTCTCCTCCCGCCTGCAATATTTCCCAGCATCAGAGTCTTTTCCAGTGAGTCACCTCTTCAAACCAGGTGGTCAAAGTATCAGAGCTTCAGCCTCAGCATCAGTCCCTCCAATAAATATTCAGGACTGATTTCCTTTAGGATTGACTGGTTTGATCTCCTTGTTGTCCAAGGGACTCTCAAGAGTCTTCTCCAACTCCACAATTCAAAAGCATCAATTCTTCGGCAGTCAGCCTTCTTTATGGTCCAGCTCTCACATCCATACACGACTACTGGAAAAACCATAGCTTTGACTAGATGGACCTTTGTCAGCAAAGTGATGCCTCTGCTTTTTAATATGCTGTTTAGGTTTCTCATAGCTTTTCTTCCAAGGAGCAAGCGTCTTTTAATTTCATGGCTGCAGTCACCATCTGCAGTGATTTTGGAGCCCAAGAAAATAAAGTCTGTCACTGTTTCCATTATTTTCCCATCTATTTGCCATGAAGTGATGGGACCTGATGCCATGATTTTTTAATGCATCAGTAGGGGTTGATTAGTTATGACAAATGTGCCATTTAATAACAGGAAAAACTAGGTGTGGGGCATGAAGAAACTGTCTATACTATCTTTGCAATAATCCCATAGACATTAAATGTTCTAAAATAACTTTTTTTTTAAAAAAAAAGGGTAACTTGAACAATCAAGAACCTCAGATACGCAGATGACACCACCCTTATGGCAGAAAGCAAAGAACTAAAGAGCTTCTTGATGAAAGTGAAAGAGGAGAGCGAAGAAGTTGGCCTAAAGCTCGACATTCACAAAACTAAGATCATGGCACCTGGTCCCATCATTTCATGGCAAATAGATGGGGAAATAATGGAAACAGTGAGAGACTTTATTTTGGGGGGCTCCAAAATCACTGCAGACAGTGACTGTAGTCATTGAAATTAAAAGAAGCTTGCTCCTTGGAAGAAAAGTTATGAGAAACCTAAACAGCATATTAAAAAGCAGAGACATTACTTTGCCGACAAAGGTCTGTCTAGTCAAAGCTATGGTTTTTCCAGTAGTCATGAATGGATGTGAGAGTTGGACTATAAAGAAAACTGAGCGCCAAAGAATTGATGCTTTTGAATTGCGGAGTTGGAGAAGACTCTTGAGAGTCCCTTGGACTGCAAGGAGATCAAACCAGTCCATCCCAAAGGAGATCAATCCTGAATATTCACTGGAAGGACTGATGTTGAAGCTGAAACTCCAATACTTTGGTCACCTGATTTGAAGAACCAACTCATTTGGAAAAGACCTTGGTGCTGGGAAAGATTGAAGGTGGGAGGAGAAGGGGACGACAGAGGGTGAGATGGTTGGATGGCATCATTGACTCAATGGACAAGAGTTTGAGTAGGCTTCAGGAGCTGGTTATGGACAGGGAGGCCTGGCGTGCTGCAGTGCATGGGGTCGCAGGGAGTCGAACACGACTGAGCGACTGAACTGAACTGAACTTGAAAAAGGGCTGCCTTACCAAAACTCCCTATACACACATCAATACCTAAGGCAGCTCTCTCATCAGGGCAAAGGGAGTTTTGGCTGGGAACATCCATGGAGTGGGCAAGGGTATACAGGGAGGTGATGCCACCTAAGGATCCTGATCTCCAAAAGACTGTGAAGCAAGTACCGACTGAATCAGGCATCCAAACACCACTATTGATCTTAAGACAAAGTCCCTCGAAGAACCCTCAAACCACATGCAGATTTGAGGCCACTGCCCACATTGCCCTGGGGATATAGAAGATTTTACCTACATCTCAGACACAACTGTGACGATGAGAATCTTAACAGTCAGGATGCCTTAGTTAGGCTGTAACTAAGGAACTCAACATGACTGGCTGACACAGTAGGGATTTTAAACCTTATCTATTTCTGGCTGTGCTGGGCCTTCGGTGCTGCTCCGGCTTTGGTCTAGTTGCCGCCAGCGGGGGTTGCCTTCCCGCTGCAGCGCGCAGGCTTCTCGCTGTGCCGGCTTCTCCTGCTGCGGAGCAGAGGCGCTGGGTGCACCCAGAGGTCTCAGCGGCTGCCGCACGAGGTCTCAGTAGTTGCCCCTCCTGGGCTCTAGAGGACAGGCTCAGTGGTTGTGGCTGCACAGGCTTAGTTTCTCCAAAGCATGTGGGATGTTCCCGGGTCATGGACTGAACGCCCGTCTCCTGCACTGGCAGGCAGACTGTCTACTACTGAGGCACCAGGGAGGCAGGGACGCCTCGGGAATGTTTCTTTATTTCACACAACATCTGCCAATACACTATGGTAACACTCCATTCTGCCAACTTCAATGCCTCAGCCATCCCTTAGCTGCCTTTTCTGGCACTCTGGTTACCCTGATTTCAGATACCATGTAGTGAAGCAACGACATCTGGCAGAAGAGGCCGACCACCTCTTCAAGTGTGACTCTCTGGAGAGTACTGCTCAGGTACTTTGTAGAATGTCCCTGAATGTGAGTTCGTCCAGTGCTTTCTTATGATTAGACTGGAGATTTTTGATTTGGGGGAATATCACTGAGGTACAAGACTCTTAAGGAGCAAGGAAGCTTCCCCTCGAAATTCACTAGCCAGCCCCTTCCTAAACTAAGCACTGGGAATAATGAAATTTTGTAATCAGTTTGGACCAATCAGGACCCAACCCTAAGTCATCAGGAAGAATGTATACCAAACCAAGGGGCAGAAATGACTACTGAAGGGGTCAGCACCAGAGTGTGCTACAGGCAAAAAACATGAAAGGCAGAGACAGCCTTTACTTCAAAGAGACCACACTAACACGAATAAACATTAAAACAAGTCTAGTTTAAAGAGGAAGACACTCCTAATTGCCAATCCACTTGTTTCTCCAACATTATCACCATCCAGAAGGATCTTAGATCATCTACACATGCTAAATCTCTCTCCTCAGTTCTCGAGTAGCAGGAATAAAGGAAACACCTCTAAAAGACAGATTTCACCCACAGCTCATCCAGACGCCCGGGCAATATTTCCCAGACCAGTGTGCTTTGCTACATTCTTCTGTACCACGGTAACAAGCAGGCCATGAAAACAGTAACCTGTGATCAAATTAACTGATAGGGACTAAGTTAAACCAAATTAAACAGGCTTCTTTACTAACACATCTCTCAGAGCCTTTATATGCTAGCAAGATTATAAATTTGAAGAGGAGGACATACTACTTACACTGTTTAACATTTTCCTCCAAAAAAGAAGGTTTTCCTTTTTTGTCCTGACCATCTATGAGCAATTTCTAGGACGGTATTCTGT
>SJYF01000760.1:515797-531023 GCA_006410515.1 Procapra przewalskii
GGGGGGGGCACCCTGGCCCTGAGGCCCAGCGCGCGACTTCCTCCCTGCCTGCAGCCTTGCTGGCTCCAGGCGTCTGCAAAGCCTCAGGCTGCTCTGCTTTTCCCTCCAAGCTGCCTTTCCCTGGAGTGCCTCCTCCATGCCTTGCCTCCTCATCTTTCAATCTTAACCCAAGTGTCGCCCTCCCTACTCCTCCCAGTGCAGGGGAGTGCAGCAGGCTCTAAACCTAAAAAGGCTGACTGCCGAAGAACTGATGCTTTCAAACTGCGTGCTGGAGAAGACTCTTGAGTCCCTTGGACAGCAAGGAGATCAAACCAGTCCATCCTAAAGGGCATCAACCCTGAATATTCATCGGAAGGACTGATGCCAAAGCTCCAATACTTTGGCACCGAAGAGCTGACTCATTGGAAAGCCTCTGATGCTGGGAAAGATTGAAGGCAGGAGGAGAAGGGGACGACAGAGGATGAGATGGTTGGGTGGCATCATCGACTCGATGGACATGAGTCTGAGTAAACTCTGGGTGTTGGTGATGGACAGGGAGGCCTGGCATGCCTCCCTGCGTCCATGGGTTGCAAAGAGTCGGACACGACTGAGCGACTGAGCACAGCACAGCAGTCACCTTTCTATCCAACGGGACTGCCAGTCTTCCTGGGACATTTTCTGGTTTCTCCTGAAAGGTATTATGGAAAGTAGAACAAGCAGGAATCAGGAAGATCGGGTTCAAACGTGGATTCCTTCACTTCACGGTGTGTGCTTTTGGGCAATTGATTTAATCTCTGGCTCAATTTCCCTAGCTGGATGTAAACTGGTCTTCAAGTCTCAACATGCCGTGGGCAGAGACGGAGTCACCAGTTTCCCTAGTGTTCGTCCCTACCTTCTCAAATAGGGCCCTTGTTGTTGCTGTTCAATCACTAAGTTGTATCTGACTCTTTGCGACCCCATGGACGCACACCAGGCCTCCCTGTCCATCACCAACTCCCGGAGTTTACCCAAACTCGTGTCCACTGAGTCGGTGATGCCATCCAGCCATCTCATCCTCTGCCGCCCCCTTCTCCTCCTGTCTTCAATCTTTCCCAGCATTAGGGTCTTTTCCAGTGAGTTGGCTCTTTGCATCAGGTGGCCAAAGTATTTCCCATCAAAGCTTCCCTCAGCAGCTTCTGGGGTCCTGCTGTCCCCCACCGTAGTCTAGCCAGGCACCATGGCCTCTCGCTGATGCCCTGGGTCCAGATCCCACCCGTGATCAGAGCGGTTTGCTCAGTCGTCTGGATGACTTGGGAGGGAGATTGCCTTGTCCCGTCCACAGTCTTGTTAGCAGAGCGCCAAAGCCGACTATGTGTGGCCCCATATGGAAGAGCGTTTCTGGTAAAACGAATCCTCTCGCCTCCACCCTGTAGAGTTCAGAGAGGACATCACTGGGGGCTGAGCCAGAAAACGCCTCAAGGCTCCCGCCAGGAGACCAGCGTCAGAACTGCTCAGCTTCTCGGATGACCCTGACATGCTTATCAGGGAAATCTCTTTGTGCCTGGCTGGGCTGCCGCTTCTCCTGGGATCTGCACTCCTGAAGGCTCATTAGCTGGCCCCGAAAACAGTCCTCAGTTGAGACGATCCAGCCCATTAACTCTGATTTGCGGTAAGACCGCTTCCCTCCCCTGGCCCCATGACAAGTCGCAGGGTCAATGACTCAGCTCAACTTTTGTTTGCATTAAAGGGCATCTTAAACTCAAGCTCGCAGAACTCGGCTTCCACTGACACACAGAGCTGAGTTCCTCCTGGATTTCTTTCCACGGTGACCTGGTTCTTCTCACTCGAGATGACAGTCATGAACAAGGACAACATCCCCACATGTAGCCTTCTTGGAAAACACGCACCAGTGGCTTCTGGGATTTTCCCAAGTGCAGGTGTGCGAGGGTTAGGCAGTGTCTGTGGCATCCACTTCCCTTCTAAGGGGCAGCTGTGTCTGCGCTGAACAGCCGGCCCTGCACAGCTGTGCCGCGAGGTTCAAAGTCATGCTCGCATCTGGCTTTGCCCTGGGAGATGGGGTACGCCCTCGGTCCATGTTAGTACCCCCACATCTGTGCCGTTACCATTCCCCAGTGTGAATCACTCCGCAAATACACTCATAATCGCTGCACAATCCTATCATAAAACATGATTTATTTAACCATTCTATTGTTAAGCAAATATGTCATTTTCAAAGGGTTTGCTCTTATAAAAATTGCTTCTATCGTATTTGCACAGGAACCTTTGAACCATTCAGTATGAAATGTACACAGGAATCAGGAAACAGTGACAAAGCCGACCCTGCCTGGGGAGGAGGCCGTAACCCCTCAACCAAAAGAAACTTAGAGGCCCCTGCTCTTCTGGCAGCTCAGTTGAATTAGAACTCGGTGTAAGCTCGGTGCCACAGCTCTCCATCAGCTTCCCAAAAGGTCGTATGGCCTAAAGGGGGTTTTTCTGACCAGCACATAAATGGAGTTCCTGAAAACTAACGAGGGTCCATGTCTTCTGGAATTGTCTCCTCAGGTCATCCTGGGAGGATGACGGAGTCAGGGTAGAGGAGTCATCGTCACATACCCAGGCTCACATCCTTTCTTCATATTCCTTGGTATTTCAGGTGTTCTGTTATTTAAATATGTTTAATGAAACAAAATAAACTGCAATCCATTGCATCAGATGGAATGACATCAACTCCAAAACGACTGGCAGGCAATTTCACCACAGAGTGACCTCGGGATGTTTCTAAGGCTTATTTCCGGTCCCCACCTGGTACCTACTATTCAAATACACACTTTTTTTTTTTTTTCCAAATACACCCTTAATTTCTCCAGCAGAGGAGACAGTTTCTTTGCAATCACAACGCCACCCCCTGCACACGACTTCACTTGGTTCTTGGAGCAATAGTGTGAAGTGCAAACGACCATGTTTGCCATCTCAGTTTTACAGGGGCAGAAGCTCTGGCTCAGCGATGCTGAATGGCTTCTGGGCCACGTCCCAGGCTCCAGGAAGGCCTCTGGCTGAGCCTGCCCCTTGTCACCAGTCCTCGGGGTTTGGGGACTCGCCTGCCCCCAATGCCCATATGGAGGGTTCATGGACCTTTCTGCTGTGCCGTGGGCTCTGTCATCCAAAGGGAGGAAGATTCCTTTGAGCAAAATGACTCCAGAGAAAAAAAGGAGAGAAAGTAGCTGGCTTGGGCTCTAAGAGAGGCCTTGGGGCTGTGAGCGTTAAGAGGCGGGAAAACTGTGGCTGGGCCAGCCCCCGAGCACCCGGGCCCGGGGGAGGCCCCGCACCCGCGTGCTCTGAGGCGGCCTCTGCAACCGGCGGGGCGCTGGCGGCTTTCGCTTTCTGCTCCTTCCAGACGTCTCAGGTTTTCTCTCCAAGTGCGATGTCGATCACTGCAGCTGGTCTACAGTCACAGCTCAATTATTTGCCATTTTAGCTCATTACCCAATAATACCTATTACTCAATAATCTGAATTTTGACGTTTCTTGGAAAATTGGAAGGTGAAGCTAAGGCTGGTGAGCATGCTTGTGTGGCAGCAGCTGGCCGTGGCTGAGGAGTGGCCGTCACCTTGAATGAGGTGTGGGTCCCCCCCCCCCCCAGCTTTAGTTCTCTAGCTTATGTTAAGCATTTGAGCTGGGAATCTTCGAAGAGACGAATATGCTCCTCAGATACTATAAGCACTTAAAGGGAGCAAATCTATTGTGTCTGTTGACAAACAGGCCCAGGTTTCTCATCCTCTTTCCTCCTTTAAATCCTTGCCTAGTTGCATGGGATCTTGCATGCGGCCCGTGGGATCTAGTCTCCTGACCAGGGGTGGAACCCAGGTCCCCCGCGTGGGGAGCTCGGAGTCTTAGCCGCTGGGCCGCCAGGGACGCTTCTCCCTTCCTTCCCGATCGACCCTAACCACACAGCTGCTAGGATGCTGTTGTGAGTGCAGGGGCCTCGGCTTTGGAATTCCAGGGAGGGCTTGAGTCCGGGCTCTGCATTCATTGGCTCTGTGACACCAGGGAAGAAAAAGTCAGGGTCTGGATGCGTGCAACAAACCACGGGAGCACAGGAGGCTCGGGCTGCGGTCTGGAGTGCACACAGAGAGACGCAGCTGGCGAGGCTGGCCTTCCAGCCTGGACGTCCACGGAGCTCCACTGCGGCACCGCAGAGGGTGTGAGAACAGGGTGGTTAACTGAGCGTCTGCATATGGAACACGGTCCTACCCATTTCACCCCACCCCTCAGGCGAGGTCTCTAGCACACCCAGAAAAGTAGTCAGACTCCACGCTCAAAAAAAAAAAAAAAAAAAAAAAAAAAAANGACCTCCCTGGTGGTCCAGTGGTTGGGAATCTGCCCACTAATGCAGGAGACGCAGGTTCGATCCTTGGTCCGGGAAGATCCCACAGGCTGAGGGCAACGAACTGCGGCACGACCACTGGGCCTATGCTCGGGAGCCATGCTCTGCAAGAGCAGCCTGCGCTGCAACAGAGACCCAGCACAGCCTTAAACAAGTAAGAATAAGCAGTAACAAAAAGTGTCTACAGAGCGGGGACTCAGCGCAACCCAGCCTCAGGGCTCCCAGGCACTGAAGCCTTCCTTCCAGTCAGTCAGCCCAAGCACACAGAACTTCCAGCCATTTTTCCGGGCTTCATTTTTAATTAGAGACGGACAGTGAAGAGTCTCTGGGCATTTCAAGAGAAGACTTACAATAAAAGAGAGAGACTAAAGTAAACAGGGGGGAAAAAAAAAACCCAGGCCGGGAGGAAACAGTGATTTTGAGGAAGAGAACCCAAAGTAAAAGCAAACTAAATGAAAACGATCCAATTAATTTATTCAGAAAGACTCAAGAAGCGATTTCATCCATAAAGAAGAATAGGGTGCTCTGCCAAGCACACAAGATAAGCTCTTCTAAGGCAAAAATGCAACAGTTATAAAAGCATCAACAAAAAATGACGGCACTCTGTCTGAAGGTAGAACCAAAAGCAAAGAAATTTTTAAAAAGTAGAAAATAAGATGTAGAAAATAGAGAAGTTTCAACATTAATTAGTAGTAGACATAGAAAGAGGGAGGAAGAAGTGTCAGTGGAGAGGACAGTGTCAGAGAAATCCCATGAGAGCTGTGCAGCACCGAGGGCCCCACCGCTCCAGACAGAGCGTCCACTGAGGGGTAAACGCAGAGTTTGAAAAAAAGACCCACCCAGTCACATCATCTGATTTTAAATACCAAAGAAAAAGAGAACAACTTAAAAAACTTTCAATTAAAAAAAAAAGTAATTGATAGCTACTGCTAAGTCACTTCAGTCGTGTCTGACTCTGTGCGACCCCATAGACGGCAGCCCACCAGGCTTCCTCGTCCCTGGGACTTTCCAGACAAGAACACTGGAGTGGGCTGCCATTTCCTTCTCCAGTGCATGAAAGTGAAAAGTGAAAGGGAAGTCGCTCAGTCGTGTCCGACTCTTAGTGACCCCATGGACTGCAGCCCACCAGGCTCCCCCGTCCCTGGGATTCTCCAGGCAAGAACAGTGGAGTGGGGTGCCACTGCCTTCTCTGGAAAATGACCTAAATCTATATTTATCATAAGAAAAAAAATAACATATGAAGCCAACCACAGTGACGCAAGCATGCTATTCACAGCTGTTGAGATGACCCCAGAAGAATTTTCTAAAAGAGCGAAGATGATTGTTTCCGAGGAGCTGGGAGAAGAAGACTGGGTGGGCAGGGTGCTTTCTAACTCCTGTCTACCTGGCCCCCCCCACGCTGCTTTCCTACCCACTGCCCTCTGTGTTCCTAACCCCTCCCCTTCACCTCCAGCTTCCTGACTCAGACTTGACTATTTATCCATGTAAAACCAAATTTTTGTTTGTTGTTTTCAAGTCAACTGGTGCAAAAGGCATAATCTGATCCGATGCCTCCACAAACATCTAATCCCAAACTGGAGTCTTCCGGCCATCGTACAAAACGGTCCATTTCTCACGGCTCACGTGGGGCTCCCAGAGGTGCTCTGAGCTCTGCAGGTTGCAAAGGAAGGCCCTGCCTCAGAGCGAGCACGGCAGGGGGCGGACGGGGCTGAGGAAGGGGACGCCGGCTCTGTATGCCTGGCGTGGAGGAAGAGCACACTACTTCTGTTTGCTTTGCTTTCTCTTTTTAACAGAAGCATAGCTGCTCTGGGTTCCCCAGGTGGCCCAGTGGCAGGGAATCCCTCTGCCAATGCAGGACACGCAGGTTCGATCCCTGCATCAGGAAGATCCCCTGGAGGAGGAAATGGTGACCCGCTCCAGTGTTCTTGTGCGGAAAATTCCATGGACAGAGGAGCCTGGCGGGCTACAGTCCACGGGGTCACAAAGAGTCAGATTTGACTGAGCGTGCACACAGACACACGCACAGCTGCTTTACAGTGTTGTGTTGGTTTCGGCTGTACAGTGAACTGAATCAGCTCTAATAAGTATATACATATACATCCCCTTCCTCTTGGCCCTCTCTCCCACCCGCACGCCCGATTCCATCCACCCAGGCCACCGCTGAGCACCAGCGGGGCTCCCTGCAGGTTCCGAGCGACGTCCACAAGGCAGCGCACGCTGGTTTCTCTCTTGCTGGCTGAGACGAGCCCAGACCTGCAGAGTCGCTCTCTCACGGTTCTGCAGGGCCGCACTTGCCGGATCACGTGGGCTAGGGTCTCACAGGCTGGGATCAAGGTGCAGGCCAAGCTGGGCTTCTGCCCGGGTGCTCCGGCAAAACACCTGCTCCAGGGTTCATTCACGCCAAGGGCGGAGCTCAGGTCCTTGCAGGCCTAGGGCCGAGGGCCTGCTTTTCTTGCTCGTGGTTGGCAAAGGTTGCTATCAGCTCTGGGAGGCTGACTCAAGGCAGGGCCTTTGCAGGTGCCCGTCTCCATCTTAAAGCCAGCATCAGGCTATCTATTGGCATTGAAGCCTTTCCATGCTTTGAATCTTGTCTCTTCTCCCACCAGCTAGAGAACACTCCCAGCATTTCTGTGCTCATACCACTAGGTTAGGCCCACCCTGCTCATCTCCCAAAGTTAAAGTTGATTGCTTAGTAACTGTAATTACACCTGTGAGACCCTCTCTTGCCATGTAGCATCCCCCCTCAGGAGTCCCACCTGAGGACAAAGGCCACGGGGGCCGTTTTACTTGTTCTACCACACTGCTTGGAGAGTGACTGTTACTTTTATATGTCATGTGTTTTCTGATAAAAATAATGCAAAAGTACAAAGAGGAAGGTTTTTTTTTTTTTTTAAATGCCCCAAATCTCACTTCCTAGAAACAGCCACCGACATTTGGAATACATTATCTCAACAGGCCTAGGTGCTCAGAGATGGAGGAGAAAGAACAGCAGAAGCAGCAGGATTTTATTCTGCAAATTACTTTTAAGTAAAATGATGAAAATTAATTTTCTAAAAAAAAAAACCACCCGAAATAAAATGGAAGGAATTGCTGAACTTCGGCTAAATGTTTCTGTACCACAAACATTCCTGAAGTATCCCCTTGAAAGATGATAAGAAACATTAATATAAGAATCACCAAGCAGTTGGAATCATGCTTGCTTAAAAAGCTACAGTTCACGCATTCCACTTTTTAGAGTGACTATTTCCTTGCCATTACAGATGAGTGAACTTACATACTTTTAAGTTTTCCTACTGCCTTTTGTCCCAACATCCACACTTTTGTTAGGTATATAGTTGTTTTTACACTGTAAGAGTTTGGAAAATTTACATTTTTCTCTTAGCCTTCAACCCCATAGCCGTTGAAACAACTCCACATTTAAAACCATTCAAAACTCATCTTCAGCAGTTTTTCTCTATCCTCAGTTCTCGATTTGTTTTGATTCATTTTTCAGTTAACTGGGTTTAAGTATAAAGACTTTCAAGAATGTGCAAAGCCCAAGTTTTTAATGTGCAAGAATGACTGCCAGTAGCTTTCTTCTTCAAGGACGACTTGGCAGAATATAAAGTGTGCCAGTCGCATCCTCACGCGCTTGGCTCCTGTAGACTTGCTTGTGGGCATTCCACAGGTGTTGCTTCTGACACATGCGGCCGCTGACCGCTCGGTGACGCGGTGTGAGCTGTCTGCATGCTGACTCAGTCCTTCCTTCCAGTTAAATTTCTTCTATTGCTCCATTTATTCTGAGTGCTTCTCCAGGCATGCCAATCGTTCTTAGTCTGGGTCTCCACTGTTTACTTTCTGTAACTGCCACGTTTCTGAATAATGTGGAGCGTTTCTCTGTCCTTTTTCATATTGTTCTACTGTGCTTTTATGTGCTCATTTTATTTTTGGTTGATTCCACTCTTCTTTCTTGAGTTCTGCCGCTTGGTCTTACCCTCTTTTGCTGCTATATAATTCCTTATTTGTACCTCAGAACCTCCTCTTTGGGGCTTCTAAAAATCCTGTAATTTCTCCAGTGAGATGGAGAATTACTTGCTAAAGAAGAGCCCGGGACGGTAAAGAACCTGCCTGCGATGCGGGAAACACAGGTTTGATCCCTGTGTTGGGAAGAGCCCCGGAGAAGGAAATGGTTACCCATTCCAGTGTTCTTGCCTGGGAAATTCTGTGGACAGAGTAGCCTGGTAGGCTACAGTCCATGGGGTCACAAAGCGTTGGATAAGACCGAGTGACTAGCACTCCTCAATAGCCTGGGAAGAGGTAGGAGAAGGCCGCAGAGACGCCTGGTAGCTTCGCCTTGGTGTGACTCCAAGGCTGCTCACTTCCTATCCACAGAGAATGTCTCTTGGGCTCTCAGGTTTGGGCTGAGGAGCTGCCTGAGTCCCTCAGCAGGGCCCTCTCCATCTGGACTCTCGGCAACGATCCAGCAATTCCCTCCCCACTGGCTTCACCTTCTGGCCTCCAGGAGATTTCTTTGGCTTGGAGGCCAGGTCACATATAATAGAAATAAGTAAATGTCACCCTGGTTTCTCCTTAATGTCAACCTTCTATGCTATCATCCTGATTTTGTTTCTGTAAGAACACTACCTGTTTATTCTGGGGCCCCTGGATCTTGTTGAAAGAAAAGAAAGAAAGTGAAGTCGCTCAGTCGTGTCCGACTCTGCGACCCCATGGACTGTAGCCTACCAGGCTCCTCTGTCCGTTGGATCTTGTTACTCAAATCTAAACTGCAGTCATTTGGGTACCACTTCTCAATTTTCGCCTCATCTGCATATCACCTCTGTTACAATAAACATTCTTTTTTGAACCAATTCCCAATTCTTACTTATTTAAAATGGAAGCATATCATTACCATAAATGAAAAGCCAGTATCACTGGCTGTAAATAGGAAGTACGGAGAAGGCAACAGTACCCACTCCAGTGCTCTTGCCTGAGAAATCCCATGGACGGAGGAGCCTGGTGGGTTGCAGTCCACGGGGTCACGAAGAGTTGGACACGACTGAGCGACTTCACTTTCACGTCTCACTTTCATGCATTGGAGAAGGAAATGGCAACCCACTCCAGTGTTCTTGCCAGGAGAATCCCAGGGACGGGGGAGCCTGGTGGGCTGCCGTCTATGGGGTCGCACAGAGTCAGACACGACTGACGCGACTTAGCAGCAGCAGCAGCAGCAGACAGGAAGTAACTATTATAAGGCAATGAAAACACAGCGAAGACAGTAAGTTCTAGCTAGATACACTTGTCTGAGGTCTGTATTTTTCTAGTTAGAAAGAGAGATTAGTATAAATGAGAAATAAGTTAAAGGCCACTGGCATCAGATCAAGACTGTCTTCCTGATGTTATCACAAATGAAACCTAGCTCCAAATGGATCAGCTTTTCATTACACTATTTGATATAATTAAGTGACTCTCTATGTATCACCTAGACTTACCTCCTGTTCCCCCAGTAACAGAAGATCCCCCTGGCCTCTGGGAAATCCCACTCCAATTCAAGGATCAATGATTTGGTCCCTTGGGAGTATGACACCAACATCTAGGAAAATGAGTCTCCAGCTCAAGGCTGGAGGCAGTGTGTGTTGGCTCTCCACATTGCAGCAACTTCAGTGCAGAATTTTACAGTGTTTGGCAGGCACACTTCACAGTTTGTGGCTTGAGGTTTTGAGAGTTTCCTTGCTCATTAAAAGTGGGGCTTTTTCTGTGTTTTTGCTTTGCTTTGCTGTTTGTTGCTTCCGGATTTGGGGGTGTGTGTGTGAGCAGGAAGGGAGTGAAATGTCTTGGCTAACTTTAACTGGATCTGCTTGTGACGTGCCTGCCTCTACGGCCTCTCCCAGCTGTGCTCGGGTTGGCACAGGTCCACACAGCTGGATCTCAGACTCGATCCTCAGACTCAGTCAAGGGCTCCGCAGTGGCCTCATTCAGAGGGTTCAATACGGGACACCCGGAAGTAGAACGAGAAACCGTCTAAATGCTCTTCCCCCATCACAGGATTCCCTTCCCAGCTGTGAACTCCAGGTGTGTGTGGCTTCCCAACCTCCTCGCCGAGAACAGTGGCAACATAGCCCCAGGGGTGGACGGCTGGCTTCTGAGAGTATGAACGTCACGCTGCCTGACTCTGTCGGCCTCTGCGCCTAGAGAGCCCCCTACCTGTCCTGAGTCTATGCCACACAGGGGGGTTCTGACACAGCCAAAAGCAGAATCGCTATGCTGACAAGTCACTCTTTGTTTTGTAAAGAGGTTCTTCCCAGGTGGTGCGGTGGTTAAGAATCCACCGCCCATGCAGGAGGTCCAAGAGACGTGGGTTTGTTCGCTGGGTTGGGAAGATCCCCTGGAGGAGGAAATTGCAACCCACTTTAGTGTTCTTGCCTGGAAACATCCATGGACAGCGGAACCTGGCGGGGTACAGCCCATGGGGGGTCATAAAGGGTATGAGGTGGTGAGACTGGAGATTCCCAGTTCTTATAAAGTCAAAGATGACGAGCCTGTAGCTCACACTGTGTGAAAACGGGCTCGCTAGGTCTTGAGGGCTTACACAGCCAGGCTCTCCGCCGCCACTGCGCTTCAGTCCTCCTGAGCCCCGTCTAAGGGTAAGAGGCCCACAGGGCAGGATGCATGGACGCAGGCCCACCAGACAACGGGCTGAGCTGGAGCCCCATTCCAGCCCTGAGTACCGGCAAGCCTGGTGGAAGGCCATTCCTGGGGACAACCCTATTTCCAAGCTTACGCCTCTGTCACCCTTCCCAGCCCTGGCAGAAGCTTGACTTTCTCCTGGATGCCCTGTCCTTCCCAGCCCTGCCATGCACAGATCTGCTTTCCCTGCCTGTACATCCCTCAGGGCAGGAGCGAGAGCTGCACCCAGAGCCCTGTCCACCCTCTGACTCCTCCTCAACATGCTTCCTCCTGTGACTCCAGCCATCTGCTCACCGTGTGGACGCTTAGTCGCTCAGCTGTGTGACTGTGCGACCGTATGGACTGGAGCCTGCCAGGCTCCTCTGTCTATGGGATTCTCCAGGCAAGAACCCTGGAGTGGGCTGCCACTTCCTCCTCCAGGGCATCTTCCCCACCCTGGGATCGAACCCGAGTCTGCTGGGTCTCCTGCATTGGCAGGTGGAGCTCTCACCACTGAGCCGCCTGTGAAGCCTCTCACGTCGCTGCCTCATCAGGTAAGCCCCGCTCACCCACTTTATTTGGCATTTTCAACCACTGATTTTTAATTTCCTTCCTACTCTATCTGGCATCATTGCTACCTCTGAAAAGTTGCCATTGTTTCCAAACTTCAACTTGCTCTCACTTACCGTCCTCTGCTGTAACGGTTTGCATGTTAGAGCTGCACATTGCAAAGTTGGCTCTACATTATAATCTTTTGGGAGCTTATAAAAGAATAATAGTAAAGTCCAGGCTCTGCTTCAGAGCAACTAACTCACACTTTCCAGGGACGGAAATGCATATATGTATTTTAAGTACCCCAGCTGACTCCAGTGTGCAGCCAAGCCTGGGAAGGGCCGTCTCACTCGTCTCCGTCCGCTCTGGCTGCTGGTCTCCACCCCGGGCTCCCAGGTGAGCGGTTCGGGGCTGGCTGCACTGCCCTCTCAACCAGCTGGGGCTCCAGGCCACTCATCTCAGCCAGGTTGTCACCCAGCTGCCCATCCTATACCCTGCCTGAGCCGCCCGGGCTAGTCAGTGACCACCCAAGCTGCCCCACGGCATCTATTTTCTACAGTGACTGTTCCAAACTGTTTCCACTATCCTTAAATCCCAAATCCACTTCATCCCATCTCCCCTACCCCTCAGCACAGGGCTGGACTGTCTGAATTGTCTGTCTGAAATTTTTGCTACATGTGTGCACATTTGTATAGTTTTTAGCTATTTACAGGTGGGATCAGCTCACAGAGGCTATTCCTGCTTTACTGAGATTATATCCACAATTAGCGAGCCTTTTTATACCTACTCTTTGTTTTAAAAATTTATTTATTTTTAATTGAAAGATAGCTGCTTGATGGAGTTTTGCTGTCTTCTGCCAAACGCCAACATGGACCGGCCACAGTGTGCCTACTCTTCAGAGGCATGCTTCCTGCCTTCTCTCTCGTTCACTTAACAAACATTCACTGAAAGCCTCTGCTGGGTTTCAGCCAATGTGAGATGCCAGGGATGCTGAGATGAGAGGACCAAGATGCCCTCAGGTCCACAAGCTGGTCCAGGCCTGCCTCTAGCCCCACTTCCCTCTGCCTGCCCCAGTGAAGGACGTGTCACCTCCTCCCATCAAAGGCGAACCTCACCGCTCGCTCAGGCTCCAAACCCTGCCCCCTCTCGGAGAGATTTTCTTTCTTGGTTCTCCAACCTCTCCTCCAGGACCATCCCACCACCGTCCAAACATGTTCCAGTACTTTTCATCTTAAAATACGACTGAATAGAAAATTAACAATAGAAGATCATAGTCATAATTGCTGTAAGCAATGTCTACCAAAAGATGCTAAAATCAGTGGGCAGAAGTTTAAAGAGAAACTGGATATTTGCATAGTCTAAAAGTATCTCACTCGCCTTCCTAATATTTATTAATTACAATGGGAAAAGAATAACTTCAGAGAAATCTGGCAAACACCACCCTTAACCAAGTGTTCAAGGGTGAAGTCACAACACAAGTAATAATAATATAAAGTTCTTGTACCTCTGATTGGGCTTCCTTGGTGGCTCAGATGGTAAAGAATCTGTCAGCAATGCAGGAAACTCAAGTTCAATCCCTGGGCACCCCTCGTATGATGAACTGACACAGCATGTCCACCTCGGTGGGACTCTCGCCAAAAATGCACAACCTCAAATCAACTGTAAATAAAACATCAGATAAATCCAAATGGAAGGTCATACTGCAAAAATACGTAACCAGTAGTTTTCAAAACAGTCAAGGTCAAGAAAGGCAAGAAAAGACTAAAGAGTCACTTGGACAGCAAGGAGATCCAACCAGTCCATCCTAAAGGAAATCAGTCCTGAATATTCACTGGAAGGACTGATACTGAAGCAGAAACTCCAATACTTTGGCCACTTGATGCGAAGAACTGACTCACTGGAAAAGACCCTGATGCTGGGAAAGATCGAAGGTGGGAGAAGGGGACGAGGATGAGATGGCTGGATGGCATCACCGACTCAACGGACAGGAGCTTGAGTGAACTCCGGGAGTTGGTGATGGACAGGGAGGCTTGGCGTGCTGTAGTCCATGGGGTCGCAGAGTCGGACACGGCTGAGCGACTGAACTGAACTGAACAGATTGGAGAAGACTAAAGAGCCAGGACCGCTAAATGTAGTGTAGGAAAATGGACTGGATTCTGGCACACTGAACTTTAAATCTCACATAACCTTCCTATGTCACGGCAGTCCCTTCTTATTTTAATTCTTTTTCAATCATTAACAAATATGGAAACCATTTTTATGAAAAAAGTGAAATCTGTAGCATCTATAGTGTATTTAACAAGATTGTACCAATGTTAATTTCTCAGTTTTGATGACTGAATTATAGAATGTAACATATTAACCTCAGGGAAAGCTAGGTGGAGGGTGTGTGGAAACTTTATACATTTTTGCAAAGAAGTGAGAGTGAAAGTGGCTCAGCCGTGTCCGACTCTTTGTGGCCCCGTGGACTGTGCAGTCCCTGGGATTCTCCAGCCAGGAAATGGGAGTGCTGCTCCTTTCTCCAGGGGACCTTCCATCCCGGGGATTGAACCCAGGTCTCCTGCACTGCACGCCCCCGAGAATAACTTGAGTGGGTAGCCTATCCCTTCTCCAGTGGATCTTCCTGACAAGTGATCTGCAATTTAAAAATTATCTGAAACTAAAAAGTTAAAAAAACACAAGTGAACTCCCTGGGTCCCTCCAGCTAGGGCCTTCCTTCCTTATCCCCTTCAGAAGCAGATTCCTTGAGAAACACGCTCGTGCGCAGTCTCCGCTCCTTCGCCTCCCACCTGGTTTACCGAAACTGCGTAGGAAATTGGCACCAGCGGCACTCAAGCGGCACACTCATGAAATCTTTCCCAGGTCTTATCTCACGTGGCCGCTCAGGACATGGAACCCACCTGACCGCTTCCTCCTTCTTGAAACACCTTGGCTTCCAACATAGAAAGCTTCCGGGTTTCCTTCCCGCTCTTTCGACTTGCCCTTTTCACCGTCATTGTTGAAATTCCTGGACTTCAGTCCTGGGCTCCTCTTCTCTTCCCTTCACATTCTTTCCCAGCTTAATCTTATTGATGTCTCTGGCGCAAATACCATCTACAGGTCAGTGATTCCTAAATTTCTACCTCTACCCTAGACCTCTCTGCAGAGATCCAGACTCATACAGACACGTAGCTACGTACTATAGCCATTGAATGTCTCAAAATTAAACTTTTTTTAAAAAATTAGAATGCTTTATTTTTTAAATTGTGGTGAAATACACCTGGCATAAAATGTACCATCCTAACTACTTCAGGTGTGCAGTTCAGTTGCATTAAGTACTTGCACACTGTCGTGTGGCCATCCCCACCATCCGTCTCCAGAACTCTTTTCATCTTACAAAACTGAGGCTCTGTACCCATTCAACAATAACTTCCTACTCCTCTCACCCCAGCCTGGTAACCAGTAGTTCACTTTCTGTCTCAGTGCCTCAGATACGTTCAGTCATGCAGAATGTGCTCTTCGGTGGCTGGCTCACTTCATTCAGCACACCCCCATCACACACCCACTTACACCCCCAGACACACCCCCAGACACATCCCCAGTCACATTCCCAGTCACACCTCCAGTCACACCCCAGTCACACCCTGTCACACCCCCAGACACATCCCCAGTCACATCCCCAGTCACACCTCCAGTCACACCCCAGTCACA
>SJYF01000760.1:552146-582374 GCA_006410515.1 Procapra przewalskii
GTGGGGGCCGGGGGTCGTGAAGGGGTTGGAGTGGGCGTGGCAGAGTAGTGAGGCTAGAGAGGGGAGAATTCGCTAAGGTGGGTGCTCCGGTCACAGTTCAGGACTTAACATCCTGGCAGCCTCCCCCTGACATGCTCCTGGGATGGTTCCAGGAGTGTGGACGTGGCTGTGACCTACGAAGAGTAGGTGAATAAGCAGGAACTGCCTTGCAGAGTGTTGAGACCAGAAGGCTCAGAGAAGAGCGTGTTGGAGCGGATTTCTTCTGTGAGGCTGGAGAACACAGTTTGTGACTTTTGGATCCTTAGAAGTGTCTCGTTCTCTCAGAATGCCCAGGTGAAAGGGCACTGCCTGAGTATGACAGGAGAGCCTCCAGGGACCTGGGTTTCCTTGTCTCCATGGAAATGGGGGGCTCTGGAAGAACACGGACCCCACCGTGTCACTGCGTAACAGTCAGGGTCACAGGGCGAGGTGGGTGTAGTTATCACTGGGGGCCAGTGTGGCATTCAGGGTGCCCTGGCTCGCCCAGCCCTGGGTGCTGGCGCATAGGTGACGGGGCGGAGTGATGGGCCGCCCGCCAGGACGTCATTGGCCCCATGTGATCGAGGCCATTGTCTCTGGGGGAGTGTTGGGTCGCCCTCCGGGACGACCGTGGCCTGGTGTGATTTCGGCCGTCGTCTCTGGGGGGTGACGGGCCGCCCTCTGGGACGACCGTGGCCTGGCGTGATTTCGGCCATCGTCTCTGGGGATGCTCCGCCTTCGCTGCGTGGCCCTGCTGGGCAGCGGCTGCTGCGGACGCTTCTTGACGCCTCTTCGTTCTCTTCCCTAGATGGGCAGCAGCAGGAACACTCGCAGTTAGCCCTCGAGCACAGAGGAGACTCTCCCCTGCTACTGTTAGGCAGCAGCCACTAGCTCCTTCTGGAAGACCCATTCATTATTCTCCAGCTTCCCTGGGATGTAAGTGACGTATAACACGGTGTGCGTTCCAGGTGGGCACGCGACAACTCGATCGGCGTGTCACCATTCAGTGGCCAATTTAATGGCCGCAGGAGGCGTCTGCGCTTCCCGCCAGCGGCCCCTGGAGCGTGCCTGCACAGCCTCTCCCTGCTCTCCTGCCCCGGCCTTGATGCCCGTCACTGGGCAGGCTCTGCCTCAGCGTGCTCGCGTTTCCTCCAGTATGCACCGCCTCCTTTTGGCTCCAGGGCTCCTCCAGGGTCCACCCTGGGGGAGATACAAGTAGGAGGGCACTGCAGCTGCTTCAGTCGGAAGCTAGTGCTCCCCGAGGGCGGCCCTCACCGAAGAGGGCAGGACCCCGGGGAGAAACACCTCTCCCCAGCTTTGCACAGAGGGGGCCCAGTGCTTTCCAGTCGTCCCTGAGTTTTGGCGCCATGGAGCTCAGTCGCCCGGCAGCGGTGAGTGTGTCCGTGTCCGTGTCCCCGCGGTGGTGAGCGTGTCAATGTCCGTGTCCCCGCGGTGGTGGGTGTGTCCGTGTCCCTGCAGTGGTGGGCGTGTCCGTGTCCGTGTCCCCGCGGCGGTGAGCGCGTCCGTGTCCCTGCAGTGGTGGGCGTGTCCATGTCCGTGTCCCCGTGGTGGTGGGTGTGTCCGTGTCCCCGCGGTGGTGGGTGTGTCCGTGTCCCCGCGGTGGTGGGTGTGTCCGTGTCCGTGTCCCCGCAGTGGTGGGCGTGTCCCTGTCCGTGTCCCCGTGGTGGTGGGCGTGTCACCAGCTTGCCTTGTCCTCCCCTTCCTAGTCTCAGCCTCTTAGGCCTGTTTCTCCTCCTTCCGATGTCGTGGCCTGTTTACACGTCCTTTGCGGATGCTCTCCTTTCGGGAGGCGCTTAGGGTCAGATGCCCACTCCAGTGTTCTTGCCTGGAGCATGCCAGGGACGGGGGAGCCTGGGGGGCTGCCGTCTGTGGGGTGGCACAGAGTTGGATGCAACTGAAGCGACTTAGCAGCAGCAGCAGGGTCCGACAAGTACAGCTGTTGTGTTGAGGTGTGTGTGTCTATGTGTCTAGCCAGCTAGCCATCTACCTATCTGTTCATCCGTCCACCCACCCAGTCCCCGAATGGTAAAGACAGTTGCTCAGCTCAGCTCTAGTCAGTGGTGGAGCTGGAGCTCTGAGTTCATCTGAAGCCAGAGCAGGTCTCTTCTCCCTTGATGCACTGCCTTTCCCCTCTGAAGATGCCATCCGCTCGTCTCAGGGGGCTTGTCCGGCCTTGTCCTCGGGGAGCTGGCCCCCCTGCCAGCACGCAGAGGTCGCTGAGAGACCCCCGTCTGCGGCGTGCCGGCGCGCCCGGCCCTTAGCTCTGCAGTGAGCCCGCCCTCGGTCGGGGGCCCCCCTCGCCGTCTGGCACGGACAGCGCCTCCTCTCCGCTTCTCCTCTGCGCTCGGGCGCCTCTTGGTGCCTTTGGTCCTTTTCGGCTCTGTTTGCTCAGCTCTGGTCTTACTTTTGTGTTCCTGCTTCGGGACTTTGTTTTCTCCCCTCGTCTCTCGAGCACTTGTGTGAAGGTTTTAATTCAGTTTGGAGTGCTGTGTCGCTGTTTGCTTCAGCTTTTGGCTTTCCTTTTGGAGGGGGACGGGTTCGTCAGTGGCAGTGCTTTTATTAGCAGTTTCCGATTTTGTTTTAGACAGTAGTTTTCCGTGTCCGTGGCCTGCTTTCTGTGTGTTTGCGTATCTGTTCACCCCTTCGTAGAGAGTTCCACAGTGCCGTCCTCTGTGCTGCTTGGAAGGTGCTGGGACGGGGAGGGCGCGCCTGTTCTCTGCCGGGACCCTCGCCTTCCCTCCTCTCGGCCTGTTCTCTGCCGGGACCCTCGCCTTCCCTCCTCCCGGCCCTTGCCCTTGCTGCCAGTTTCCTGGGCGCCTCCCCTTTCCTTGCTGGTCTGCCCTCAGGAGCTGCGCGCCTGATTTCGGCTGGATCCACCGGCTCTCGAGCCTCTTTCCGAGCCGGCCCTTTCACCCAAGTCCTGACTGTGCAGTGTTCCAGCCTTACCCTTGGGCCTTTCTGGGCGTGATTCTCCTTTGTCTGCCCCCTGCCCTTTTTCAGTGGCTCTCGAGTGTCCCTCCCTGTGTCTAACCCTTCAGAGTTTCTGTGGGGTTGGTGGGAACTCTGTTGAATTGGTCTGTTTTTCGGTCACAGGCCATCGGAAGCTCGCAGAATTCTGTCTCCTGGTACTGCTCCAGGCATGGGTCATGTGTGGTTTCATGTCATCTTTGTTGATTTTATGGTGGTGTGCATTTTGTTTGTTTTGTATTTGGACCTGTTTTTAAAGTCTTTGTTGAATTTGTTGCAGTGTTGCTTCCATTTTGTGTTTTGGCGTTTTGGTTGCCAGACCTGTGGGCTCCCAGAGCCACAGCCAAGGGTCAGGCCAGCGCCGCTTGCGCTGGAAGGCCGAGTCTTGGCCGCGGGACCGCAAGGGAAGGCCCTATTTTGTCTTTTTTGTTTATTTACTTTTGGGTGAATGAGAAAGTTTGAAATCTGGTGCCTTCATTGTCCCCTTAACCCGGCAGTTTCTCCGTTCTTTAGACTCAGCTCAGGCCTCACCACCTTCTCTCCTTTGAAGTTTTCCGGTTCCCTTGCTGCAGTATTGGCTACTTCCTTGCGTTCCTAACCTTTCTCCTCTCTAATTGCATGTGTTTCATTGCATCGTGATTATATACTTGTCTCCGCTCCCCCATCAAATTGTGAATGTCTCTTCACAGCAAACCTTTTGTTTCTTTTTTGTGTTACATAGTGGCACCCACTAATTGGATTAATTTACTTAGAACAGAAGCACAGTCAGTGGATGAAAATCAGCTCTATCCACTGTGAATAATGTGATTATTTTTGGATCATAGTGAACTTCAGTTTTAAAAGAAGATAAGTAAAAAACTATGAATAATGATCAGGTTTATATCATAATCAGTTCAGTCACTCAGTCATGTCCGACCCTTTGTGACCCCGTGGACTACAACACGCCAGGCCTCCCTGTCCATCACCAACTTCCGGAGATCTCTCATACTCATGTCCAGTGAGTCAGTGATGGCATCCGACCTTCTGATCCTCTGTCGTCATAATGCTGAAGTTTAAGATAATAAGATTACCACTTTTTCCCACAGAGCTTAGAATGTTAATTGATTGACTTTTGCAAGTAGAAATATCTTCAATACCTCTTCTAATATTGCTGAATGGTTAAAAGCCTAGAATCTGAAATGACTCATGGTTTCTTTTTTTATATAAAAAGAATATCTGTGAAAAGATTCTGCAAAATTACTGGGTTTAAAAAATTTTTAATTTTTTTAATTTATGAAACTATGATAGTACATTTATAGGAAGCTTGGAAAATACAGAACAAGATTCCATACAGTTCAACTATATATTATAATTATTTCTTTAAGTATATAAGTTGAGATTTTTAGTTGGAGTTTCAGTATCAAACTCTCAAAAATTAGTAGAAATAATATATGGAGAAGTAGGAGAATATAGTTGACCGCAAATTACAGTTTTTAATGGATCATTTTATGTTCAAGTGACTTTCTACCTTTTTGCTATACAAGATGTGTTTAGATGCCATGTGGCTGAAATTCCACATACCAGTGGAAAAGACAAAATTGGATTCTTCCGTGCACAGTGCTGAGTTACCTGATTGAGTCTGGAAACAGGAGTGTCAAAATTCATCTTCTGCTCAGTTTTTGCTAGCTTTTAGCACCGTGTAAAGATCTTGCTTTTGCTTTAAAAAAAATTGTTTATTTTTAATTGAGGGATAATTTCTCTGTGCCTTTTTCGAATTGGCTTTGTAATAAAGAATTTGACAGTATGGGTGTACATCCTTAAGAAAACTAGGTATGTGAAAATGAAGACCCTTTACCTAATAATTAGTAAGTATTCTATTGATACAAATTTGTTCTTTTTTCCTGCCCAACTGTAAACAGTTTTATAATGAGGGCTATTTCTTCTCAGACCAAGAGATCTACTTAACCCGTTTGTTCTACATTTGGTAATTCGGGCCATGATTATTAGATACAAAAATCAAGTAAGATTTTGAAGATTAAAAAAAGAGATCTATAGGACTGAATTGTAGGAATTCCAAACAGCCCCTGTCTCATTCAGAATTCTGTAGAGAGGTATTGTTGTGGACAGGCGTTAGTCAGCGTAGTATTGCATCAGTTCACTCATGTACGGGTCAGAAGGGAGATTCGCCTCTGTAAATGAGTTTGTTCAGAAAATTTATTTGTTATTTTTTATATTCTGAAACTAAAAAGGAAAAAAGACAAAGGGAACATAATGGATAGTCATCTGATATTTGTGTGCCATAAGGAATAGTATTCTTCCCAGTGTTTTTTAATCGCAAGATCATTTTCTTTAGTTCTTCTAATTGTGTGATAGTTTTTGAATTGTGCTAGTCTGTAATTTGACTGTGTATGTGCTCTTTTCAAAAGAAATGGTATGCAAGCCGCATGGCACTAGAGCTGTGGAGTAATTTCTTTGGAAACATTTTGGTTGCAGGTGGACATTAAGGAGACATTTGACCCTACCGTTCTCGGCAGTGTTCCCTGTAAGCCATTCAAAAGATTGTGAGCACAGATATACGGAGAACAAACCAGTTGTTCCCAGTGGAAAGAGGGGCGGGGAGGGGCAGGAGATGGGTATCAGCTTAAGAGGCACAAACTACTGTGTGTAAAATAAATAGGCCGCAAGGACGTATTGCACAGCACAAATATTAATAGATTAATAATAAGTGTATGTGGGGTATAATCCAGAAGATTTTTGAATCACTGTGTTGTGCACTCTAAATCAATTATGCCTTAATTAAAAGATTAAATAAATAAATATCCATCTTACTAAAATTCTTTAAAGATTTGCGAGCAGACCACTTGGCTCCTGAGGCTGGTCTGAGCCTCTGTGCTCTGACTCGGGTGTGGTCCCTGCTGGCAGTGGCGTGAGCTGGGGGGCTCTTCCTGTGTTCCGTTCAACCGCCAGCGACCCTGTGCGGCGCGCTGCTGTTGCTGAGAGGAGAGCAGGGTCGGGGCTTCGCGCTAGTTCACACGTCTTGCAAGTGGCAAAACCGGGTGTGAACCTAGATATTTGCACTCCAGCAACTGCCCTGTCTAAACCTTTGTTTCTTTGTGACTGATTTTTCACGTGGCCTGAGAAGAACGTGCCTTGATGTACTTGCTTATTTCCCATTGCGGGGGTGGAGGGACAAGGGCGATGACGGTGAGGGTTGCTTTCCGGAACTGTCGGATTCTGTAGTTGCTAAAGAGGCCAGCTTTAAAAGCACAGGGCTTTTTCTGGTGTGTGTGGAGAGCAGACACCCGTGAACCTGCCTGCTGGTGCTATCTGATCTTACTATTTTGTGATGTTGGGTTCGTATCTGTTTTTCTTTTTCTAATGTATGTATGATTTGATTATTTGCCTGCTTGGCTGTGCCAGGTCTTGGCCGAGGCGCGAGGGGTCTCTGCCTGCCTTGGGGCGTGAAGGGTCTTCGGTGCCGGGTGTGGGGCTTCCGCCGAGCCGCGCGCACTGTGCATGCGGCAGTTGGCGCTCCTGCACCGGGAGCCTGGGGCCCAGCCCCTCGACCGCTAGGGAGCCCCCATGGCTGTCTTTTTCAGGAAGTTATTACCAGTTCACTTGAAGCCTTAAATGTAGTTCTTGGCATCCCAGTTGTGTTTTTATCCTTTTACAGCATAAGTATGTGTGCACACATCACAGTACGTGATGATGTTCTGCGTGTCTTTCTTTTTACGTGTGTGTGCGTGCTCCGTCTCTGTCGTGTCCGGCTCTCTGCAATCCCATGGCCATAGCCCACCAGGCTCCTCTGTCCATGGGATTTTCCCAGCAAGAATACTGGAGTGGGCTGCCATTTCCTCTTCCCGGGATCTCTTTACACAAATACGCTGTCATGTAGCATGCGCATCCTTGGTAAACAGCTGCAGGCCTGTTGTGTGCGCCCTCATTGCTGCACTGAAAGGGAGAGTCGTCCGTGTGGCCGTCTATTGCTTCAGCCAATCCACTTTTGTTGCTCTGTGATGCCCCCTTGTATGACAGGGTCATAGCTTCTTGCCCGTTGTCCTGTTAGTGGGCACTCAGGGTGTCTACTTTTCGGTCATGCAGTGATGTTGTCTGTGGCGTTGTTTGCGTATCCGCTTGCCTATGTGCAAGTTTCTCTATAGCGTATGCCTAGGAACAGAATCACCGCTCTGAGGGCATGCACAGCTTTTATTCCACTCAGTGTTGCCAAACTGCTTTCCAGATACTCCCACCAGCAGGACGTGAGAGTGCATTTTACTGGTCGCCTCTTGGTTTTACGTTTTTAAAACCAAGTAAAGTAGAAAAGTAGTCTCTCTCTTTGCAGTGTCATTTCCCTGAATACTGATAGGCTTAATAGAATCCTTGAAAAATGTAAATAAAAATGGGGCAAAACAAAAATATGTAAGATTTGTTGACCATCTGGTTTCCCTCTTTTGTGAAACTGCCCTGTCCTTTACCCCCTTACTTATTTTTTTTTAAATTTGGTTGCTTTTCTTTGTTTGAAAGGACCCCACTCCCTGTGATTACACGCCCTGTGTCCCTAACTTGTTAGACGGTGTTCTGGATATAATTCAGCCCCTTGGAGATGCCTGTGGACAGCACTACTGTGCCGTCCGGATAGCTGCGCGGGAGGCGCGTGAGGCTGCTGGTGACCCGGCCCTCAGTGGCTGGACTGCTGTGCCTTCTGAATCACTGTTCACTTTCCTAAGTACTTCCTCTCGTTTCCCTCTTGGTGCTCCCAGTGCCTTTCGTTGCTTCTCTGCTGTCTGGTTTTAGATAAAATTATCTGGGTGAGGCGCCCAGAATTGTGTGTCTCTTGCGGAGTGGATGTGCTGTGATTAGCTGCTTTCCTCAGATCCGGGGAGCCCCTGAGGTAGTCCCAGCTGTATGTGGGCTTGGACCTGGACTTTGAGCGAGCGCATTTGCTGAACAGTGACTTCTTGGGTTAGTGTGAGCATGGCTCCATCCTAGCAGAAATGATGAGCGTTTGAGACTGGCATGTATTACTGTAAATCCACATGAAAATTATCTTTTAAAATTCTAGATTACAACTTTTCAGAGTAAAATTTTTTTTTCTCTTTTGGGTTTCTCAGTGTTGCTGGAACATGAAATCTCTCAGACGTTTATGTGTTCGATTGGGCCTCCACTGTGCTTAACATTGCTTGTTAACTTTTTAATGTTCCCACTGGCTTATCTGAAACATTTTTTTTATCCCCCTGTTGCTTTGGCATTAAATTCTATGAGGACCTTTTAGAAAGATGGTAATGATAACCCTCTATGCGAGACAGCAAAAGAGACACAGATGTATAGAATGAACTTTCAGACGCTGTGGGAGAGGGAGGGTGGGATGATTTGGGAGAATGGCATTAAAACATGTATACTATCAGGTAAGAAACGATTCGCCAGTCTATGTTCGATACAGGATACAGGATGCTTGGGGCTGGTGCACGGGGATGATCCAGAGAGATGATATGGGGTGGGAGGTGGGAGGGGGGGTTCAGGATTGGGAACTCATGTACACCCGTGGCTGATTCATGTCAATGTATGGCAAAACCAATACAGTATTGTAAAGCAAAATAAAGTAAAAATAAAAATTAAAAAAAAATTCTATGAGGACAGAGATTCTGTGTGTTCTTCACAGCTGTGTCTGGTCACTTAGAGTAGTCTGGAACAGATACTCAGGTATTTGAGGGATTGCACAGTGGAGTGAATTCCGTTGTCCTTTTTTTTTTAGTAACAAGCCGAGTTAGTTGACTTAAAAAGATATTTTATATTTCAGTTACTTTCTTTCTGCCTCAAATTATCTGCCTGTTTTTCTGGCTTTTCTGTTTTGTTTTTTTGTACTGTGTTAAAGGGTGAATCTGATCCAGAGTGTACCGTATGTGGTTAACAATTATTTAAACTATGGAATAGACTAGAAAATTAAAGAGTGTGTAAAGTATCAGGAATAATGCTACAGCAGTCATCTGAGAATCTCTATCATTCTATCACAGATATGGGGTTGGGCAAGAAGTCTGTTTGGGTTTTCATAAGACGTTGCAGAAAAACCTGAAGGAACGTTTTGGCCAACTCAATACAGCATCTTCCCCAAGGCTACGGTCTGGTAGTTCATGTGGTCGAGACTAGAAAATAGGTCTTTTTAGCTCAGGAGCTCTTGCAGATTCTCTGTCCTGCCCTCCATATTTGCTTGTCTGTTTCTCTCTTAGACTGGAGTGTAGTCGATTCACACTGTCGAGTTAGACGCGGGTGCACAGCATGGTGACGCGGTCATCTCGACAGCTTATGCTCCTTTACCGGGACTCCGGGATGCTAGGGCATAGCCCCTGTGCTCTGTCCTTCTCGTCTAAGTCGCCTCAGGCCTGCCCGACTCTGAGCGACCCCATGGGCCGCAGCCCGCCAGGCCCCCATCCCCCTGTCCCTGGGGCTCTCCAGGCAGGAGCGCTGGAGCGGGGCCGCTGCCCTGGCCTCGCTGCTCGCCTGTCTCACACGCGGTAGTTTGTCTGTTCGGGTCGGTGCTGTGCACTCAAGTCACTGAGTCGCGTCTGACTCTAAGAGACCTCCTGGACTGTCGCCACAGCGCCTCTGACCCCGGGATGCCCAGGCAAGGGTTCTGGAGGGGCTGCCACGCCCTTGCCCAGGGCGCCTTCCTGGCCCAGGGGTCAAGTCTGCGTCTTGCTCATTGGCAGGCGGGTTTCTTGCTGCTGAGCCACCAGGGAAGCCTGAATCAGTTAATGCCCTGCCCTTAATCTGTCCCTCCTTCCTTCCCTCGCTCCTTCGGTGGCGACGAGCTTGTTGTCCTCATCTGCAGAGCCTGTTTCTGTTTTGTGAGGTAGTTCTTTAATGTGGAAGGGACATTTTTGTTAAAACTCGCTCCGTTCTGCAGGGCCCATGGCAGCCAGCGAGAGCCATCCTGCGCTTTCGGCTAGTAATCTCTCCTTCCTCTGACGTCCCCACATTTCGATGGCAGTGTGTTTTACTGAGTGTTATGGTTCTTCTTTGGCAAAGTTTACTCTGTTCGATAATAAGCTCTGGGGGAGCTGTTTTCTCCGTCTTGGTCTCCTAGTGCCTATCATAATTAGCATGGGAAGACTGGTTCCCAAGTCCTCTTACAATAACTGGTGAGAGAAGACTCAGCGTCAGCGGTTTCAGTAAAGAGGGTTGAAAAGAAGACAGCATGTAGCGAGGGCTCCCCGCGCCCCGGGGCGTCCAGGCTCCTGCTGGCTGCTCCCCGGACTTGGCCTGTGATCTCTGGCCTCACTGCTGACAGCTGACGTCGACCGTCCAGACTCAGACAGGAATGTGGGGCAAGAGGGAAGGACGTTCTGTCTGCGAGGTGCTTGCTTCCTATGTAGGATTGGAAATCCTCCTCAGGAGACATTTTTGTGTGCTCTTGGCTTTGGCTACACAGTTTCACGTGGCCATCCTTTGCAAGGGCGGCTGTGAAACTGAGTATGTGTTCTCAGCCTCTCAAGACGAGGGAAATAGCGAGAGAGAACAGTGGTCAGTGGACCTGTATATAGTATCTGCCATAAAGAGGACTTGATGAATACTCTATTTAATTTAAAACATTTTATCAAAAGTAATCCATGTATGTGCTTAGAGAGCACTGTAAAGGGATCCACGTATGTGCTTAGAGGGCACCGTAAAGTAAGGTCTGCGGCCTGGCCCTCGTCCGCCGTTCCATCCCTGGTCCCGCTCTGGTTTCTGCTTTCTTCTGTTAGAACATGGTCCGCCAAAATGACGCTGTACGGCTCTTCAGTCGGCAGTTTTAGAACTCCTTTATTCATTTGTGCATCTGTTTAACAGGCTTCCCTGGTGGCTCAGGTGGAAAAGAATCTGCCTGCAATGCAGGAGACCCGCATTCTTTCCCTGGGTCAGGAAGATCCCCTGGATAAGGAAATGACAGCCCTCTCCAGTATTTTTACCTAAGGAATCCCGTGGACAGAGGAGCCTGGTGGGGTAGTCCGTGGGTTAGCAAAGAGTTGGACCTGGCTGAGCGACATGCACTTTCACTCCCACTTAATGAAGTTACGGTTCTGGTGGAACCCGTATGCAGTCTTTAGTTGCTGTCTGAACAGTCATAGCTGAGCCAAGTATTTGCTTTTTGTCTTTGTTTCCTTCTTTGTATATTTTTTTCCCCAGGGTTAACTTGCCCCGTCTTCCCATTCAGTCGCCGTTCTTTGAGTCTCTAAGTGCCCCCACCTGTTTTAGCAGCTCTGCGAACCCCTTTTCTGTGTGGTTTTCTGCAGAGGAGACGGCGCTTTTTCCTGGAGACTTTCCTTCTGGGCGCTCTGTCCTCATCATGTGGACTGGCTCCCCTCAGCTGCTGTGATTGGCGCCGTGGGACTTGCCCTTCACTGTCATTTCGAGAATGGTGCGCGTAATCCTTGTTTCCCCTAGATCTTGTGGCTTTGCCTTAAAGAGTTTTTTGATCTTCAGATGTCTTGATTATGTTCTCACATGTGTGACAACGTTACTAGTTTACCTTACGGTTTGGGAGCATCTTCTTATTTTGGAAGACCAGCATGTAAGCGCATTTTCACTGTCTTGAGTTTGGGAATCCGCAGACAGTTCCTTCCCAGGGGCTTACGGCAGTGGTGAGTGTGCCCCGGTCCCTTACTCTCTGTGTTGCTGTTGCTTAGTTGCTGAGTCATGTCTGACTCTTTCGAGACTCCATGGACTGTAGCCTGCCAGGCTCCTCTGTCCATGGAATTCTCCAGGCAGGAATGCTGGAGTGGGCCGCCACTGCCTTCTCCAGGGAATGTTTGTGACCCAGGAGGACGAACCTGCTTCCCCGGCGTTGCAGGTGGATGCTTTACTACTGAGCCCCCCAGGGAAGCCCTGTGCGGCATCATTCTAAGTGGTATGCATTCATTGTCTTGTTTAATCTGTGCAGTATCTCGTTTGGACCAAAACTGTGTTTCCTAAGGATTTTGAATTTTTTAAACTCTTTTTATCCCCGGAGCAGATCCTGTAGGGCCAGACTATCAATGTCCTCACCGTACAGATGTGGGTGCAGGGGGTGCAGAGAGGGAAGTCAGGCGGCTTGTCTGGGGAGGCACAGCTGCAGGGGGCGCCTGGGCCCTGGCCTCCAGTGCAGCTCGGGCCGCGGCTGTCCTGGATGGCTCTGCGCAGGGCCTGCGTGTAATTAGAACTGGTCAGGTACTTGTAGAATAAACTTTTTAAAGTACACTCTGGGTTTTCTTTTATAAATTAAAATGTATTTTAAAGATATACTTTCTTGCTTAGCTGTTGACTACTTCTTTTCTTTGTGAAATTTTAATATTTTTTATTTTCCCATTTTTTCAGAGTCAATTTCAATATAATAAATGAGGACAGCTTCATAAAGTGGAAACCTACTTTTTAAAAGCTAGTATATTTTCACCCACATTTTAATGGTTATAGAAAATGGAAGGCAATAATAAAGCAAATAATGGGAAAGCAAAATTGAATTTTTTATGTCATTTCCCATGAGGAACATAGGGGTGTTCAACTTTTTATTCTTGTAATATTCCTTTAAAAGGTCCTCTTACAGGCATACAACAAAAAACAAGTCTTTTCTAAGGTTAATCTTTCACTATGGATGTCCTTGAATTTTTTAAAACTGATTATGCTTATCAGTGTACTGTTGTCCAGATACTGTAGCTACTTTAAAACTTGCCTTTTTGTCTTCCAGGTGCATAGGCCAAGTCAGAGAGCTGTGGCAAGTACAAAAGGTGCATAGGCCAAGTCAGAGAACTGTGGCAAGTACAAAAGGTGCATAGGCCAAGTCAGAGAGCTGTGGCAAGTACAAAAGGTGCATAGGCCAAGTCAGAGAGCCGTGGCAAGTACAAAAGGTGCATAGGCCAAGTCAGAGAGCCGTGGCAAGTACAAAAGGTGCATAGGCCAAGTCAGAGAGCCGTGGCAAGCGCAAGCCAGATAGATGCCCTGCTTTGTGTTCGCCACCCCATCAGCTGTGCTGATGTTTCTGTGCTAAGTAAGAAGGTAAATTAACAACATCTAAATATATATTTGGACTTCCCTGACAGCTCAGCCTTGTGAAAAATCCACCTGCAGTGTGGGAGACCTGATTTCCAGAAATGTCTGAGTATATAAACCTAAGCCTAAGTGTGCACATGCTTGCTCCTTTTATTAAAATCCAGGCTTTCCTGGTGGCTCAGATGGTAATCTGCCTGCAGTGTGCGAGACCAGATTTGATCCCTGGGTCAGGAAGACCCACTGGAAAAAGGAATGGCTGCCCACCCCAGTATTTTTGCCTGAAGCATTCCACGGACAGAGGAGCGTGATGGGCCACAGTCCATGGGGTCACAAAGAGTCAAACATGATTGAGTGACAAACACTTTGACCTACTAAAATCTGGGCAGATTCTGCTCATAAGGGTATTATGGACACAGTCATCTTCCATCATTTAAAGCTGGCAATAACTTGCTTTGGCCATAGCTAAATTTGTTGGATGAGACCTCTAATAAGGCATTTTCAGTTCAGTTCAGTTCAGGCGCTCAGTCGTGTCCGACTCTTTGTGACCCCATGTATCACAGCACGCCAGGCCTCCCTGTCCATCACCAACTCCCAGAGTTCACTGAGACTCACGTCCATCGAGTCCGTGATGCCATCCAGCCATCTCATCCTCGGTCGTCCCCTTCTCCTCCAGCCCCCAACCCCTTCCAGCATCAGAGTCTTTTCCAATGAGTCAACTCTTCGCATGAAGTGGCCAAAGTACTGGAGCTTCAGCTTCAGCATCATTCCTTCCAAAGAAACCCCAGGGCTGATCTCCTTCATGATGGACTGGTTGGATCTCCTTGCAGTCCAAGGGACTCTCAACAGTCTTCTCCAACACCACAGTCCAAAAGCATCAGTTCTCCAGCGCTCAGCCTTCTTCACAGTCCACCTCTCACAGCCAGCTGCTGTCATTTAGCCAACTAAAATTTCGCATATATTTGACAGGTCTTATTTGGATTTACTACATGTCATTTGAATTTCATTAGAATGTGATTTCTTTGATTTTAATATTGAGTCAATCTACTTTTCACATGCTAAGAAGTACATTTGCTTATTGCAGTTAGCAGAAATATTTAGAAATGTTTCAGGTTTAAGATGAAGCTTCTGTTATACAGATTTCTGGTTCTCCTCTGGCTCAAGGTAGGTCCATTTGTGCTTGGGTAGAATCATTTGACTAGTTTTGGCCAACAAACTTGATCAGCGGTTCTGTGTAAGGCATTTAGCTTGTGCATTTAACTGCCAGTGTGATGCCCTTCCAACACTTTACCCCACTGTTTTCCTCAGCCCTTGGTGCTTTAGCTAGTGCTCTGTCTGTGATGCTGGGCACCATGGTGAAGACGACGTGGAACGGAACCCTGGGTGACCCGCAGTGGCCATGCGGGATGAGTGAGAGACTCTCACTTTCAGCCACTTGAGTGACACGCTGCTGTGATACGATTTAGATGACTGCGTGATGAAATTCACTTTAGGGAAAGTCTTATATGAGACCTCTGAAACTTTTAAGACTGTGAAGCAGCAAATAATCCATCACTTTTTAAGATGAAAAGGGTAGTGGCATTGCCGGTCAGGTGGAGATGGGGTTGGAGGGTTTTAAACTTATGTAACATCCTCTGAGAGACTTGCAGACCAAGCTGGAAACTTTGTTTGCCTTGAGGATTTTTTGTTGTTATTTTTGGAAACTCCAGAAATGATACTTTAACAGTGAACAAGAACAGATATTCTCTGTCTGGTAGTGACAGTTGCCTGATTCCAAATCTCCATATACCACCCCCCCCCAACCCCTGCCAACCCCCATATCAGTAAGAAGCTCAAATAAAACCACCTGTGACTGCACCTCCAACTTTGCTGGGAGATGAAGAAGCCGTCATCCTCAGGCTACATCACAGGCGGGTGGGAAAAAGCAGCGAGTCGCAGGAGCTCCCAGCGGAGCTCCGGTTGCCGCAGTCCCGTGGGGGATGGAGTGAGGGAGGTCATCTTGAGAGGCTCTTGAAAGAGACAGAGGCACAGAAAGCAGAGAAAACAGGCAAAGGCAGCCCTCAGAAAGAGAAGGCACCAGCAGCGCGCACAGAAATGCTGCTTCCCACCGAGACTTGGTAGGCCCTGGCTCTGGCTTAGGAAAGGGGCTTGAAAGTGAGCAGGATCAGAAGGGCAGTGTTAAAGAAGCTTTGCTTCTAGAGGAGAATAAATATGGAAAGGTTAGTCACCTTGGGAATGTGGCCAGTGCAGAGAAAAAAGAAACGGAGAAAATTACAGATCTTGCAGAGGCAGAAGCTGCCCACAGTCCCTCCCATCGTCCATGAGACACAGTGGCCCTCACGAAACTGACTGAGAGAGCCTGTACCTCGAATACATAGAGACAGAAGAAAGGAAGACAGAGCTTCCGTGAAAATAAAGCAAAATTCCAGTTAAATGTTTCAGGTGGTGCAGAGTCTCCCCTAAATGCACATTATGCAGAAGAAAAGCTGTAATGGTGCTCCAGCTGAGGACGTATCTTTAGGAAAGCAGCAGGGGGACTGCCCCGGTGGTCTAGTGGCTAACGCTCCTGCTTCCACTGCAGGGGGCTAGCTTCAGCCCTTGATTGGGGGAACTAAGATCCCACATTACCCCGCAGCACAGCCAGAAAAAAAAAAAGCCTTGGTAATGTTGAAAAAAAACACCTTGAATCAAATATTCAAAAATTAAGAAAGAAATGGACCAGAAAACAGAAGGAAGTGCAGAGAGAGTTGATTGAACTCCGGGGGGAATAAAGGAAAAGACAGAACCGTGTCGGAAATGAAGGCTAAATAGCGAAGGCCTGAAGGGGAAATAGACCAAAATGAAAACTTAATGAGTATTAAAGAAGAGCAAGGAAGCAAATGTTTTCAAGTTAGATACAGAAAGAAAAAGAGGCCTGAGAGAGAGTAGCTGAAGTGAAAGACAAAGTTGTAACGTGTACAACTGGCATTCTTACAGATAAAACTAAATCATCTAAGAAATGTAATTCTAAAAATAAAAGAAGACTTGAGTCTACACATGGAAATGGCCACTGGGCACTGGGAAAAGCTAATCAGCTCTGAGACATATACTAGCAATACTACTACACTTTAAAGATGCATGCTCGGAGCTTCAGTCCAGAAGATGAACTAGATTGAACAAGGGTAGGATCTTAGCTGATGTCAGACTTCTCAAAAGCGGCATCATGGCAGCACTGCAGCAGCTTTTTTTTACTTTTAAAGGAGCTTAAGGAAGGAAGGTGTGAATCAAGAATTATATTCAGCTTTAAGATTAAAACTATAGAAAAGTTTTGAGTATTCAAGAACTCAGAAAGTACCTTACATAGGGAGTGTTCCTGAGGAATGTGCTAGAAAGTGAGTTTCGTCTAAAGAGGTGGAAAAAGCTCTGAATAACGAACACTTACTGTTTAATCACAGAGCTGAGACTGAGTCACAGATGGGAGCCACAGAGAGGACGCTCTGCGAGCTTCGCATCATGCCGCTTATTGATGGCTTGCAGTTCACTCTGCATAAGTAGGCTCAGGCTGTAAGTGTGTATGCATGTTTGTTCCCAATTTTAGATTCGATTTCAGTTTTACTTGAGGTCACAGTAAAAATACAGTTCTTTGAGCTGTAGCAGAACTCAGAACCCCTCACAGCATGTAAGCATGCGCCAGTGGGCTGTAGCACAGAGAAGCGGAACTCAGAACCCCTCACAGCATGGAAGCATTCGCCAATCCCAGCCTTTACTTCCAATCGTAAGAAACCCCGGTGCTGGGAAAGATTGAGGGCAGGAGGAGAAGGGGACGACAGAGGATGAGATGGTTGGGTGGCGTCACTGACTCAGTGGACATGAGTCTGAGCAAGCTTCGGGAGTTGGTGATGGACAGGGAGGCCTGGCGTGCTGCGGTTCACGGGGTTGCAAAGAGTCAGACACGACTGAGCCACTGAACTGACTGACTGAAACTAGTAAATAAGAAATAAGCTCAAATAATTTCACATACAAATAATTCTTGCAGGCGGAGATTATAAGGAAATGATCATACACCAGCTGAATGGAGAGTCCCTGACAATGTTTTGAAACCCACGTCACAGATGTGTAAGACATGACTTTGTACAGTGTAAGTTCTTATGCAGTGCAAGTATGCATAGCAGATTTAAGTATGTGTGTGCATCTACATATGTGAAACGGTCTGAGCATGTATTTCCTGGCTCCGCCCATGAAGGAGCCTGGAAGGCAAGATGTGCCAGGAGCAGTGGGCACAGCTGACACCCAGCCATGGTTTCCGGTGCCGTTTCCACTGAAAGGAGTCAAGGCTGCTTCAGAGAGAGCGAGGAAGTGCTTAGAAAGGAGGGAAAGAAAAGGAAGGAGCTGTGTCTGAAGGGTGGAGAAGCCAGCCTGCAGCTGTTTCCACTGACCAAATATGGGTCAACAGGGCAAGAATGAATTTTAAGTCATTGAAACAACAGTAATCCATGAAGAGTCTGGTGATAGATAGGAAGAAGGGAGGATTCTTCTCAGTCTGCTGCTGACTGAAAAGTGTGGAAGGAGGGAAAGGGTGAAAAATTATTATTTTGTAATGATGATAGTATACAGGTCAGGAAGCAACATTAGAACTGGACATGGAACAACAGACTGGTTCCAAATAGGAAAAGGAGTACATCAAGGCTGTATATTGTCACCCTGCTTATTTAACTTCTATGCAGAGTACATCATGAGAAATGCTGGGCTAGAAGAAGCACAAGCTGGACTCAAGATTGCCAGGAGAAATATCAATAACCTCAGATATGCAGATGACACCACCCTTATGGCAGAAAGTGAAGAGGAACTAAAGAGCCTCTTGATGAAAGTGAAAGTAGAGAGTGAAAAGGTTGGCTTAAAGCTCAACATTCAGAAAACGAAGATATGGCATCCGGTCCCATCATTTCATGGGAAATAGATGGGGAAACAGTGGAAACAGTGTCAGACTTTCTGTTTTTGGGCTCCAGAATCACTGCAGATAGTGACTGCAGCCATGAAATTAAAATACGCTTACTCCTTGGAAGAAAAGTTATGACCAACCTAGACAGCATATTCAAAAGCAGAGACATTACTTTGCCGACTAAGGTCCGTCTAGTCAAGGCTATGGTTTTCCTGTGGTCATGTATGGATGTGAGAGTTGGAGTGTGAAGAAGGCTGAGCGCTGAAGAATTGATGCTTTTGAACTGTGGTGTTGGAGAAGACTGTTGAGAGTCCCTTGGACTGCAAGGAGATCCAACCAGTCCATCCTAAAGGAGATCAGTGCTGGGTGTTCATTGGAGGGACTGATGTTGAAGCTGAAACCCCAATACTTTGGCCAGCTGATGCAAAGAGCTGACTCACTTGAAAAGACCCTGATGCTGGGAAAGATTGAGGGCAGCAGGAGAAGGGGACGACAGAGGATGAGATGGTTGGCATCACCAACTCGATGGACGTGTGTTTGAGCAAGCTCCAGGAGTTGGTGATGGACAAGAAGGCCTGGTGTGCTGCCGTCCATGGGGTGTCAAAGAGCAGACGTGACTAAGCAGCTGAGCCGAGCCGAGCTGAGCTGAGCTGAGGGTACCTTAATGGCCCTAACTGTTGCCTGCGTAATGGAGAAACTGGACAGCTTGACTAAGTGAGCAGACAAACATCACCCGTGGGCAGCCGGCTGGCCTCACGCGCTTCTGCTCGCGACACCTGAGAAGCACACGAGATCTAAGCAGTGTTCTGGCTGCCACACAGGGAGGAAACCGTGAGGAAATGTTCGTCAAGCAGAAGGTTCTATGTTACAAACACCTCTGTTCTTCAAAAAAAGTCAGTTATAAAAGACAAAGGTTGAAGATATCTTCAAGATTAAATGATATTAAACAGATGAATACAATATGTAATTGTATACTGGACTTTGCATGCAAGAAAAAAATGCTATTAAAGGATGTGTTAGGGTTCTCCAAAAAACAGAGCCGTAGAATCTGTATACACAGAGAAAGAGGTTCATCATAAGCAATTGGCTCGCGTGGCATGGAGGCAAATCCGAGTCTAGAGGGTAGGCCAGCAGGCTTGGAATCCAGAAGAGGCTCTGTTCCCATCGGAGAATTCTCTCTTCCTTGTGGGAGGCTGGTCTTTCTTGTTGTATCTGGGCTTTCAGTTGATTGAATAGGACCCATCCCCGTTATGGAGGGCAATCTGCTTTACTCAGAGCCCACAGATTTAAATGTGAATCAAAAACATCGTCATAGAGACACCCAGAGTAGCGTCGGAAGGGCCAATTATCTGGACATCAGTATGCGTCTCCTTAAATCATACTTAAACCCCAAATACAAACAATCGCAAGGCCATGCTTGCAGCTACTGTTTCACACTATCCTGTGTGCAGTGCAAAACACAGTCAACCTTTCCTCAGAAAAGGAGTCAAAGTCCCCGAGTGGTGTTTATTCTCCCCCTGTCATCCTATAACTTAAATACTGTGAAATAAATTTAATGCATCATGTTACATAAAGGGGTTAAGAGAGGGAATAGAATAAAGATACTTGTTTTATGCACACACATTTCCCCACAAACATATTATTAGTAAGGTAGCAAAGCCAGGAAGAAGCGGCATGTGACTAATCACAGAACAAAGCACGGCTGGCGGGCACAGCCTTCACGTCTGTAGCTGGCCGCGTGGCCTCGTCACCTCTGCCACCGGCAGTGTCCCGGGGAGGAGCCGCAGCGCTCCCGTGGCTGGCTGTATGGCACGGAGCCGTCGGTAAAGCGGGCCAGAGTCTCGTCTTCTCTGTCTGCAGGTCTTGGGGGGCTCCCCTGGGCCAGCGCTGCAGGCTGAGCGGGGGTGGTGGAGCAGGAGGGGCTTGGCGTGTGAGCCGCCCCTGCGCAGAGCGTAGCAGTGGCTTCAGCACCTGCTCAGCCCCTGGTGCACGCTCGCCACTGCCTTCTGATGGTGGAGTGCTGCTATGTGCGCGTGCCTTTATGGAGAGCAAGCTGCTTTACCCAGAGTCCACCGATTTACATAGTGATCTTATCCCACAGCACCATCACAGAAAGACTCGGGATAGTGTTTGACTTAATGTCTGGGCACTCTGTGGTCCAGGCAAGTTGACGTGTAAAATTAGCCATCACAGAGGACATCAAACGGTTGACAAATCAGAAAGGGACCACGCATGCATGCTCGCTCACCCAGTCGTGTCTGACTCTGCGACCCCACGGACTGACTGCAGCCCGACAGGCTCCCCTGGTCGTGGCATTCTCCAGGCAAGAATACTGGAATGGGGAGGGGATCTCCGCAGCCCAGGGATTGAGCTCATGTCTCCCTGAGCCATCTGGGAAGCCCAAAGGGACCGTAGATTATTTTATCAATATCAAACTTTCTGAATTTGATAACTTGACTGAGGTTACTTAATAGAATTTTTAGGAAAAGCACTCTGAACTACTAGGGTTTCCCTGGCGGCTCAGACAGTAAAGAATCTGCCTACAGTGTGGGAGACCTCGGTTTTACCCGTGGGTTTGGAAGATCCCTTGGAGGAGGGCATGGCACCCGCTCCAGTGTTCTTGCCTGGAGACTCCGGTGGACAGAGGGGCCTGGTGGGCCACAGCCCATGGGGTCACAAAGAGCTGGACATGAATGAGCAACTAACACACTTTTCACTCTGAACTACTCAAGTGTAGGATGCACGATGTGTGCAAACGACTCTGAAGTAGATCATAAAAGAATAAGGTGTGTGTGTGTGTGTGTGTATGAATGTATGAGTAAGACAGAAGACAAATGTGGCAGAATCTTAAAAATTAGTGATTATGAATATGGGAATTGGCTGTTTTGCAGCTTTGGATTTTGAAACCACTTTAAAATAAAAAGAAAAATTTAAATGATAGGGTGCATTATTAAGAGGCACAGACAATCTGTACCTTTTTCAGGGCAACATAATTGTGCTCATACCCTTGTCATAGTTGCTCAACTTGGCATCAGGAGAATGGGAAACACACGGGCGCCGGCTCTCGGGCTGTGGTGTCTGAGTCCTTCTAGAGTCCTCCGGGGCCTCTCTTCCAAATCACTTTCTCACCAGCATCCCTTTGTTTATCACTTTCTGAGGGATCTGCTCCCTAAAACACCCCCCAGCCTTTCTCGTATTCCCTTTGTCCATGGGCTTTCTCATTCATCTGCCTTCCAAGCTGGAAAAAGGTTTCATAGGATTCTTTCCCGTTTCCTCAATTCCCTCCCTTTAATCTCCAGTTCTTGAATAAAACTATCTGTATCCATTACTTTTCAGGACATTGTTTTGTCTTTCCACCCCCACCTTTGTACCTTGCCCTCCCTGTGTAGATTGGAGGCTCGATCTATTCAATTTACTCATTCAGCTTTCATTTATTCATATAGCGCCAGCTCAGGATCACAGGGAAGAGATTCGGTGGGCTGGGTATCTGGGATGTGGGAGGTGCTGAGAAGTGTGGAACTTTCTAGAACTCTCAGGGAAGACCGCTGTCCCAGCCTGTGTGTGTGTGCTTCAACCCAGAAGCTCTCTGACCTCCAGGCCCTGTTGTTTAGGGGGTCTTCATGGACATTTCTTTACAGGCGTGCTGGATTGAATAATGGCTGTTGGTGATTAACTCACTGTCCAGCCCCTCTTCCCGCCCCTGGGCTGGGAAGGCGGACAGAGGGTGGGTCCAGAGTCCCTGGTGTCTGGCACCGCCCCCTCCCTCAGTAACTTACAAGAGACTCTTCTCACTCTCAGGAGCTTCCTAAGCTTTTAGGACTAAGACCAAATATATATATATATCAGTGTGCCACAGAGTGACTACCCTGATGATGAGTTTTCAGTTGACATTTGTCTTTCCTTGTATTCTACACATTGTTTGTTTTCTAGCCCTTTCTCTCCTTGTGCCCTAACTCTTGGTCATCATCAAGACTTGTGATGATGACCTCTTATTGTGATCTCCTGAAGAGTTTTCTTCTTAAAACTTTAGCCCTTGTCCCCTTCTAAAAACCTTGGGCATTGTAGGGGAGGAAAGAAAAATACTTTTTTCTCCACTCTTCTGAATTCTCAACTTGCATTCCTGTAACAGAAGACAATTAACAACAGAGAAACATATAAATTGATTTCATGTAAGTTTTATGTTACTTGGTGACCTTCACGAGGAAATAAAGACTTAGAGAAATGGTTAAACCTGAGCTTTTTAATATTAGGTTTGATGAAAAATGGAGCCTCATGGGAAAAGGGTGTGGGTCGTGAACTGGGGGAAGCTTGGCAGATCCTGTTTGTTCCGATTCCTCTCTGTGTCCCTGACTTGAAAGGGAAGGATGCTCCTTTCCTTTCCTCTGGGTGTGCCGGGAGGGCGCCCTTGCACAGGAGGGCCTGTGGCTGACTTCAGGGGAAGGTCAGAGAGTCCTTGCATGCCCTGTTTCTCAGATTCCTTCAGCTTAAAATATTCACTCTGCCAAGGTACTTTGGGGTACCAAGGTGCTTTGGGGTAGCGTGTCCTGAACCCCACCCACGTGCGGTCTGTGCAGAGCTGCGGTTCCTTGCGGCTCCCCACACAATAGCCCTTGGGATGGCATGCCATAACTTCAAAATCAGTGTTGAAGCCCCAAGCCTCCCCTTCCAACTTTCCCTTTCAACTTCCCCTTTCAGCAAGACGCTGTCAGCAGCTGCCATTAGCCACGGTTTCCTGGGCTCCAGATGCCGGGTCGCTGGGACAGGTGGGCCGGCTCAGGCAGCTCATCTGAAAGTGGGGCCCCTGTCCTGGTTGCTTCTGTAGTCTCAGCTTTCTCTCTCTCTCTCTCTCTCTCTCTCTCTCACACACACACACACACACACACACAGTTTTACTTGTGTTTGTGCTGGGCACACATGCACACTGTTTTACTTACTTGTGTTTGACTGTGCTGGGTCTCCCTTGCTGCGGGCTTTTCTCTAGTTTCGGTCTGTGAGTGTCTTACTGCCGTGGTCTGTCCGCCACGAGCACAGGGGCCCAGGGGCTTCAGGAGCTGTGGCTCCCAGAGCACAGGGGCCCAGGGGCTTCAGGAGCTGTGGCTCCCAGGCTTGGCTGTTCTGCGGCAGGGGCACTCCCAGACCAGGAGCTGAACCCGCGTCTCCTCCGCTGGCAGGCGGATTCTTGGCCGCTGAGCCGCCAGGGAAGCCCTGTCTCGGTGAGTCTTGGGTCCACTGTTCCCCTTCCTTTCAGCTTCTGTCAGTGCTTGGACGGGGTCCTTCAGCACTCATCTAGGCTGTTGCAGCGGCCCCCCAGCTTTTCGCACTCGTTCCCCTTGCCCCGTCCACACGGCAGCATGCTGCTGCTGGGGTAATTCTCCTGAAGCTGTACTCCAGTCTCCTCAGGAGCTGCTGTTACTTCGGATTCAGTAGTTTTGATTCAATTAAAACTAGTCTGGCATTCAGTCAGCTCATTTCTTGTATCTGTTGTATGTCATGCTTTTACTGGTTTTCCCACATGTTTCCTGCAGCTAATATTCTCTGGTAGGAAAACACTTATTCCTACTTATGCTTTTGTTCCATCCCTTCTTCCGGTCTGGAATCTCCCAGCCACTCTCTCGTCTTGGCTGGTTTAAATCCTGCACTTGCTGGCTGCAGACCTAACACCTGGTCCAGGTATTAGGAGACACTTGGTAAATGTTTCTTAAACGAGTGGATCAGTTCAGTCCAGTCGCTCAGTCGTGTCCGACTCTGTGCGACCCCGTGAATCGCAGCACGCCAGGCCTCCCTGTCCATCACCAACTCCCAGAGTTCACTCAGACTCACGTCCGTCGAGTCAATGATGCCATCCAGCCGTCTCATCCTCGAGGACCAGTAATTCTCAGTAAGTCTGTCCGGTAGCTTCACATGATGCTGGTTCCCTTTAATATCCACAGACTCCATAGTCTTTTCTATTAAACTCCATTTTCAGAGCTTATTGGAAATTTAATAAGTAACTAATTCACTGAATAAAATCTAGTATATGAGCCTTAGTCATATACCAAGAAACCTGCTTGAAATGGCTTCAGAAACATTATTCTCTTTATTTCTACTTTAATTGTAAAAGTACTTTTAAGTTAAGCCTTTCACTTAGGCATAAGTGAATCATTGGATCTAATAAAATGATTTCAGCACATCCTCTGTGCAGTTACATGTGTGCAGCTTAGCAGAAACTATGGCAACAGAATAAAAAAATGTGTTGTTACTGATTCTTTTCCTCCGTGAGAGTGGGATGTTCCAAGCTAAATATCTCACAACCTAAAAATATACATATATAGATTATGTGCTTTACAAATTACATTTGATAATAGAATTGCCTAGAAAGTTAAGCATTTATCAATTGTTTGTTTGTGGCTAAAATCCTAGAAAAACATGCCAAAGATTAACGATAATTATCTTTGAGTGGTGGGACTGTGGGAGATTTTCAGGGTCTCTTTAGGCCTATTTATACTGTTTGTCTTCTTAAACTTTGAATGTGGATTATTTTATAGTAAAAAACAAAAATGCTCTGAATTTGGGAGAAAAGACAGTGATCTTTTTAGTCTAAATTTATTATTTTAAAAGTTACGTCAGTCCTGTTTTCCCACAGTGCACACATCTGCATTAATATTATAGGAGAAGCTGGAGGGACCCACTTACAGCATAAAGAGTCAAGTATTTCATAGTCATTGTATAATACAGATTTTCCTTTAAGATGTGTTCATCAGACTTTTCTAAAGAGAGTTTTTGTATTAATTGAAATTTATTAGAGTTGCAGCAAACATATTTTTGAAAAATCCATTGACTTCTTGTAAAGGGTTTAGTCAAATTAGGCTTAAAAGTGATTTCCTAACCAGTAGGAATACATGATAGGATAACACTAATCAAGAAGGGAAGGATTTTCTCTGTATTAATTTACTTAGTTATTCTTCACTGTGTCATGAGGACCTTTCCCTGTGGTGCAGATCCCTTCGTTGTGGCATGAGGCAGGTGGGCTCTTAGTCCCCTCCGGGGCTGAGCCTGTGTCTCCTGCATTTACAAGGCAGATTCTTAACCCCTGAGCCACCAGGGAAGTCCCAGGAAGGGAAGGATTTTCAGTGGGAGAGTTCCTAATATTTTAATAAAAAAATTAATTAAAATTGCTTTGTGAAACATTAAAATTACTCACACCTGTCCTTTCTAAATGATCAATATTGTATCAATGTAAAAAATCTCCAAATTCTTTTGATGAGAGGAGAGTACCAAAACTGATCAGTGACAGACAGGCCTGGAGTGGGCATCAAAATGGACTGCAAGGAGATCAAACCAGTCAATTCTAAAGGAAACCAGTCCTGAATATTCATTGGAAGGACTGATGTTGAAGCTGAAACTCCCAATACTTTGGCCACCTGCTGCGAAGAACTGTCTCATTTGAAAAGACCCTGATGCTGGGAAAGATTGAAGGCAGGAGGAGAAGGGGACGACAGAGGATGAGATGTTTGGATGGCATCACCGACTCAATGGACATGGGTTTGAGCAGGCTCCAGGAGTTGGTGATGGACAGAGAGGCCTAGCGTGCTGCGGTTCATGGGGTCTCAAAGAGTCAGACACAGCTGAGAGGCTGAACTGAGCTGAATAAACCATAATATGATCAGACTGTGTACCAACTAAGCAGCTCTAGACGATGTTTTTAAAGTTTGTTGATGTTGTTTGTTATTTTATGTATTTGTGAAGAGTTCCCGTAGGCATTGTTTCTGTTGGAAGTTAATTCTTTTATTTAGGATTCAGGAGCTGAGGATGAGATTTTGGTGCAATTAAGCTATTATAGCTGGAAATCCAGAAATGCCCAAAGTCTGCTCAGTCATATTACTCTTATCCCTCAAGAGTCATGAGGGAACCGTCTGCAAGGAACAGTAGCTGGTGGGACTCAGTTCCACACTGTGAAAGCTGAGCAAGCTTCCGGTAGGCCAGTGCACTGCAGTGCAGTGCAGTCGCTGAGTCGTGTCCAACTCTCTGCGACCCCATGGACTGTAGCCTACCAGGCTCCTCCCTCCATGGGACTCTCCAGGCAAGAGTACTGGAGTAGGTTGCCATTGCTCTTAAAAGTGGCATTGGGGCATGTAGTTTACCTAAGTGAGAACTCCTACGTCCCTTCCAAACCCGTCTAATCATAGTCTCGGGACCAGCATGTTGAGCTGTGTGAGCCCGCAGGTTAGAAAGAGCACACAGTGAGTGAACCCCAGGCCCCAGGGGAACCTCCACACCCCCTTAGCAGCCATCACAGACAGTGAAAGGAGGCACGCAAGAGAATGGCCTTCTCAGGAGACCAGGCCCAGCTGCGAGTTTGAGCCAAGAAAGAAAAAGAACAGGCCTTGTGTGGAGACTGTTTTCAACACAGAGACTCCGCTTGCTACTGACTGTCTGCAGTCAGAGTTTTGGACTCTTCAGTGATGAGTACTTCTTTTATCTTTGGGAAGAGCTGGACAGAGAGTGGGCAGAAGCATGCCTGGCACAGGCAGGGGGCTCCCGCAGCCGCGGTAAGAGCCGTCTGCTTTCGCACGTGAGGAAAGGCAGCAGGCAGTTCTCTCTCAGGCACAGGTCTGTTTCTGGTCCCGTTTGGTCCCAGACATTCAGGCGGCTGCAGGTCACCTGACATGCCACTCTGGGCGTTGCCGAGGTGGGTAGAGGACTCAGAAACACAGCTTCCTTTAAGGGGCTGCTGCTTATTGTGCCTCCAGGATGAAGTGAAACGTCCAAACATTTAAGTCTTTATTTTTTATTTTTTATTTTTACAAACATTTAAGTCTTGTTCCAGTGAATGTTAGTAGCATTGCTGGCAGGGTCGAGCTCTTGCTCTTAGGTTAACAGTTTAATTAAGAGAAATGTAGTTTATTTTTAGACTTTCATGCTCAAAGACTCCTGATTACAATGAAAAATAATGCCAGAGAAATGAGAACCGTTTAGACTCTTCGACTCAAGGCCTGAATATCTGTTTGTCATTGCTTGCATTCTGTATAGCGTCGATTTTTGTTTGCTTTTATGTGTTCTGTCATTAACACAATGAAAAAAATCTTTTTAACAGCATTCCGCAATGCCTAAACGTGACAGAGTGCCCTGCAGATTTGCTTCCATATGTGTGTCTAACAGACATGATGTGAAAGAAAGAGTCATGTGGATATTAAGTTCATGATCCCTGAGATGGGCCTATATTGGATCACCTTTAAGATTTTCTTTGCTCTTTGAAGTTAATTTCCAGGGGTAGTAGTTGAAGTGAAGAGCAGAAACTGCTATTTTATTTGAATGTTGACTTAGGAAGACCATTACTTCTTGTAATGTCAAAATAAGACCACCTTCTAGAGAATTACTTTGCAGAAAGTAACTGTGAACACTGGACTTACTAGGAGAAAACAATGTTTCGGGCACTCGAGAGTGGGCAGAGCAGGCTCTCGGGGAGAGCGCACAGTGGGAGGAGGCGGCGAAGGCAGCATCCCTTTTCGCTAGGTTTAGCTTCAGGGTGAGCACAGGTCATTTTCTTTGGACTCTGATGAAGAAACAATGGTCTCTCTGGTCAGAGAACCTTGGCCACTGAAGATAGTGGAGGAGTCCCTGAAAGAAAGAGAGGAGCCTCAGAGGAGGGAGAGCCCTCAGATTTTGTGCATTTACTTCTGAACCATGCATGAATACGACAGTCTCAGAACAGCTTGACTTAAAAAACAAACCTGAAGTGGCACAGAGCTGCCTTCTAAGAAACTGATTTTAATTCAAGGCAGTCCAGGCAAAACCAAGGTATTTGCTGGCTAAGACACAAGAGACTCGCTGGAGAGAAATAGCAGTCTTAGAGTTTTCACTAGTTAGCATTTAAGGGTTAATGTTGAGAGTACAGTAAAATATTAGTCTACATAGGAGGGATCAAGGAAATGGAACATATCCCAGGAGGAAATAAAAACAGCTGAGTCCCAGCCTGAGATGCACGAGATATTGGCAGTGGCAGACAAGAATTTTAAAGTGGCTCTTAAAATATCCTCAGTGAAATAAAACAGCATGTTCTCTGCAAGTGAAAAAATAAAAAATCTTATCCGATACATAGAGACAATGAAAAAGAACCACATGGAGTTTCTAGAAATGATAAATACGATGTTTGAAATGTAAAAGTCTATTGGATGGATTTAACAGTTGAATAGAGATGTTGAAGGAAATGGACTTGGAACAATAGGAATTAATGTGAAGAACAGAGAAAACATTAGAAAAAAAATGAATAGAGTCTCAGGAGCAGCTTAGTGTCAAACAATCAAACATACGCACAGTTGGAATGTTAAGAAAGTGAGGAGAGAGGGAATGGGATAAAACAAACATTTGAAAAATTAGGGCAAAAACTTCTCAAATTGGATGCAAAACAGAAACTCAGAGATCTAAGATACTTGGTAAATGCCAGGCCAAATGAACCCAAAGAAGGCCGCAGCGTGTCTGGGAGCGCCCTGACCTCCAGGCCTAGCCTGTCTGGGAGCGCACTATGTCCATCAGCAGAAGAGTGGGTGAAGAAGGGTCACCATGTTCACGGTGGAGTGTTACTCAGTCATAAAAAGAGTGAGATAATGCCACTTGCCGCGACATGATGGACCTAGAGATTTTTTCAGGCAGAGAAATACAGATATTATATGATACCACTTGTATGTGAAATCTAAGAAAATGGTACCAAATAAACTTATTTATAAAACAAACAGTTATAGGTGTAGAAAAAAATCTTATGGTTGCTAGGGGCATGAGGGGGAGGGGTGAACCGGGAGACTGGGATTGACGTGCGCAGACTGCTGCCTATGAAGCGGGTGACTAATGAGGACCTGCTGTGAAGCACAGGAGCTCTGCTCGGTACTCTGCAATGGCCATTATGGGAGAAGACTCTTAGAAGAGAGCTCGGTTCAGCTCAGTCGTGTCCGACTCTCCGTGACCCCGTAGACTGCAGCACACCAGGCTTTCCTGTCCACCACCAGATCCTGGAACTTTTTCAATCTCATGTCCATCGCGTCGGTGATGTCATCCAGCCATCTCATCCTCTGTCGTCCCCTTCTCCCACCTTCAATCCTTCCCAGCATCAGGGTCTTTTCCAGTGAGTCAGTTCTTCCCATCAGGTGGACCAAGTATTGGAGCTTCAGCATCAATCCTTCTAATGAATATTCAGGACTAATTTCCTGTAGGATGGACTGATTGGATCTCCTTGCAGTCCAAGACTCTTCTCCAACACCACACACAGTTCAAAAGCATCAGTTCTTCTGCGCTCAGCTTTCTTTACAGTCCAGCTCTCACATCCGTACATGACTACTGGAAAAACCATAGCTCTGACTAGAAGATGACCTTTGTTGGCCAAGTAATGTCCCTGCTTTTTAATATGTTGTCTAGGTTGGTCTCAGCTTTTCTTCCAAGGAGCAAGCATCTCTTAATTTTATGGCTGCAGTCACCATCTGCAGTGATTTTGGAGCCCCCCAAAAATAAAGTCTCTCACTGTCTCCACGGTTTCCCCATCTGTTTGCCAAGAAGGACAGGACCGGGTGCCGTGGTCTTAGTTCTTATGTTGCGATCTAAGCCAACTTCTTCACTCTCCTCTTTCACTTTCACCAAGAGCCTCTTTAGTTCTTCACTTTCTGCCGTAAGGGTGGCGTCATCTGCATATCTGAGGTGATTGATATTTCTCCCAGCAATCTTGATTCCAGCTTGTGCTTCTTCCAGCCCAGTGTTTCTCATGATGCACTCTGCATAGAAGTTAAATAAGCCGGGTGACAATATACAGCCTTGATGTACTCCTTTCCCAATTTGGAACCAGTCCGTTGTTCCATGTCCACTTCTAACTGTTGTTTCTTGACCTGCATACAGATTTCTCAAAGAGGTAGAAAAGAGTAGATATATCTGTTTGTGTATCTGATTCACTTGGGTACAGCAGAAAGTAGCACAGCATTGCAAATCAGCTCTACTCCAATAAAATTTAAAATAACAGCCAAAAAAGGGCACATCATGGTAAAACTGTAGAAAGCCAAAGATAAGCAATGTTGGAAGCAGTAAGAGAAAAACCACATGTTTCAGCCAGAGAAGCAATAATCCATGTAATGACTAACTTTTACTTTATAAACCAGGAGAGTGGAAGGACATGTTTAAAGCGCTGGAAGCAAAGGGGAAAAGCCTGCCACGCAGTGTTCTCTGTCAAAGGAAAACGTCCACCAGGAATGAAGGTGCTTCTGGTGGTGAGGGTGGCATAACCTTCTGCGCACACTAAAAGCCACTGGATTATACTCTTTAAAAGGATGAATTTATGACGTTAATTATGTCTCAATAAAAATTTAAATCAAGGTAAA
>SJYF01000760.1:582382-601477 GCA_006410515.1 Procapra przewalskii
GGTAAAAGAGTGTCTCTTTCAGATAAAGTAAAACTCAGAAAATTCATCACTGGCCCTACAAGAAATGGCAAAGGATGTTCTTCAAGGCTGATGAAAAGTGGCACCAGATAGAATTCTGAATCCTTGAAAAAGAAACATCATCAGAAATTATACGTATCTGGAGAAGTGCAGAAGTCTCTCGTTATTCTTTATTTCTTTATAAATTATATAAGCAGAACTCATAACATTGTGACGTTTATAACATACATGGAAGATGTTATAAATCCTGTATAATGTGCATGGCTACACCAGGAAGGAAGCTGAAAAGCTTTTGTGTTTCATGTGAAACGGCACTGTGTTCAATTGTCAGAGAAGTGTGACCAGTTAGAGATAGACATGTTGTACTCCTTAGAGCAGTAACTACACAAATAATGCAAAGAAGTAAAGCTAAAATGTGAATGTGCAAATTGAAATTCTAGAAAACATTCAAATAAATTTTTCAAAAGTCAGGAAAATACAAAAATGGAGCCATGCAACAGAAGGGACAAGTTGAAAATTAATGATGAAGCGACAGACCCGGACCCAAGCACATCAGTAATCTCAGTAGATCGCTGACAGATCGAGCTATTGACCCAGGAGTCTAGCTGAAAATAAGGGTGATAGATTAAACACTCTAGTTAAAACCCTAGCAGGCTTTTTGGGGTAGAAATTGAAACCCTAATTCTAAAATTGGTAAGAGGACACAGGACAGTCTTGAAAACTGTCGAGCCTGGAGGGTCTGTGTTGCCTGGCCCAGTCTTGCGGTAACCGAGGCAGCGAGCGTCTAGCGTGAGGCTGCACGTGGAGCGCTGGAGCAGGATGGGGTCCTGAAGGGAATCCACACTTAAACGGCAGATTGATTTTTCACAAATGAACCAACATGAATCAACAGCAAAAAAAAAAGGTTGTTTTTTTTAAATGGTACTAGAACAACTAGATAGCTATATGAGAAAAAAATGAATCTTGAACTTTACCTCACATTAGACAAGAAAATTAAATTGGATCGTAGACTTAAATGTAAGAGCTGAAACTTAAATTTCCTGAAGAACATTTTAAAGAACATCTTTGTGACACTGAGTAGGCAGAGATGTTTTAGAATCCAGAAAGCATAGACTATAAAAGAAAAAATTTACAACTTCATCAAAAATTTTAAAATTCACTCTTAAAAAGACACAGTTAAATAAAAAGCCAAACTATAGAATGGAACCTTTGCAAACTGTATGTCTGTCAAAGCACTTTTACTTAAAATATGTAAAGAACTCTTACAACTCAACAGTTAGACAAATAGTGCAACAAAAACTGGGCAAAAGATGTGGACAATTCACAAGCACAAAAAATAGGAATGACCAGCACATCCACGGAAAGATAGTCGACATGTCATGAAGAAAATGCAAATTAAAAGCATGTTGAGAGTGTGGAAAGTTTGAAAAAAAAACAATGTTAACAGCAACAACAAAAACCCTCCTGATACTAATAAGCAGTTACAGTTTTATTACAGTTTTAGGACACAGGATTAATATACAAAAGTCATGTGCTTCCTACCAGCGATAAACACCTCGGATTTGAAATTTAAAGCAATACCATTTAAATTTGTACACACACCCCCAAAATGAAGTACTTAGGTATAAATCTAACAAAACGTGTGAGATCTATGTGAGGAAAACTACAAAACTCTGCTGAAGGGTACCAAAGAAGAACTAAATAAATGGAGAGATGGTCTGTGTTCCTGGATAGTAAGACTCAGTATTGTTGAGATATCCGTTCTTCCCAACTTGGTCTACAGATTCAGTGCAGTCACTATCAAAATCCAAGTATACATTATTTTGTGTAGATCAATGGACTTATTGTAAAGATTCCGTGGTTAGGCAGCAGACCCAGAATGGCCAACACAGTGTTAAAGGGGAAGGACAGGAGACAGACCCCGCACTGCTTTCAGACTCACTGTCAAGCTTACAGTAAGCAAGACGGCATGTTCCGGAGGATGGAGAAGGCAGGCAGAGCAGTGGAGCAGGCTGGAGAGCCCAGGAATAGGCCTGTGTAGATGCAGTCACGTGGTCTTTGACAGTGGCGTAGAGACAGCACGTGGGGCAGTAATATCCTGGCCACAGATGATGTTGGAACAGCCGGACGTCCACGCGTAAAGACGGAATCTGGCGAGATACCTTACACCTTCACAAAAATTATCTCACAGTGTGTTATAGACCTAAGGGTAAAACATAAAACTTTCTGGTCCTAGAAGATAACAGAGAGACAGCCTAGATGGCCTTGGGTGCGGTGATGGCTTTTAAGGTGCGACTCCAAAGGCATGATCCGTGAGAGCAAGAATTGACAAGCTGGACATTATTAAAATTGTTAAAATTCAAAAATTCTGCTCTGCAAAAGTCAGTGTCAGGAGATTGAGAAGACATGTCACATACTGGAAGAAAATATATAGAAAATATATTATCTGATAAGTGACTTATCTGAAATATACAGAAGCCTCTCACAACTCAACAATAAGAAAATAAACAACCTGATTTTTAACAGTGGGCCGGTAACCTTGACCAACATCTCACTGATGAGAATACACCCGTGGCAAATAAGCATATGAAAAGTTCTGCATCATCATGCGACATCAAGGAAATGCCGGTTAAAACAACAGTGAGATGACCGTTGCACAAGTAGAGTGGCCAAAGCTCAGAGCACCAAGAAAGCCAAGTGTCAGTGAAGGTGGAGAGCAGCAAGGGCTCTCCTCTGCTGCTGGTGGACGTGCAGAGCGGACGCAGCAGCTTTGGAAGACTGTTTGCTCATGACTTTTGGTACGAAATAACGCGTCTTCGCCATGGGGCGTGTCGTCTCCTGCCGAGGGCGGTGTTTCCCGGGTGGCCGTGGCGTGGCTGAGGGAGCTGCTCGTTCTTTGCTGCCTTCACGCTGGCTCGCTGTAGCAGACGGGAGCATCTACACTTGCTGTAGGTATCTGTCGCCTGTGTGAGCTGCGTGGTCTGAAGTGTTGGCTGTAAAACAGATTCTTCACTAAACCGAGTCTTTGGTCACTGAAGTGTTCTGAAGTGTATGCCTTAGTGTTCAAAAGAAATACTCATTAAAGCAGCTTTGCGTCCTCTGCGATCCACTCTTTGACCCTCTCATCCCCTGTAGCGGCTGGAGGTGCCAGGCCTCTGGAAATGAAGTGTGTTAAACTGAACCACCTTGATGGGAGTCCCTGTCCATAAATCAAAGTGAAAGTGTTAGTCACTCAGTCGTGGCTGACTCTCTCTGACGCTGTGGGGTGTAGTTTGCCAGGCTCCTCTGCCCGCGGGATTCTCCAGGCGAGAAGATTGGGGTGGGTTGCCACTCTCTTCTCCAGGGGATCTTCCCAACCCAGGGGCTGAATCCAGGTCTCCTGCATTGCAGGCAGATTCTTTACCATCTGAACCACCAGGGTTGTCCGTACATAGGGCTTGTTTTTCAAAGAACAGTGTTTAGAGTAGCAGAATGATAAGCCTGCCCAGGCATGTTGTGAAGCCCTTGAAAAAGCAACTCAGAGCAAGTGTTGTGAACGGAAATGTGATGATCAGGTCACGTTCTGCTTTAAAAGTTGACACAAATTCAGATGAATTTTAAAAAAAAGAAAGCGTGAAGGTAAGCTTAAGCATGACCCAGCAGTGGTGCCCTTAGGTATTTACCCGAAGGAGCTGAAGTCTGGTGTCTACACAGAAGCCTGCACAGAGGATGTTTAGGACAGTAACTACTCTGCATGATACTTCACACTACAGTGGGGGTGCGTTTGTCCAAAGCCACAGAGTGAGTATACACCGAGAGCGAACCCCAGTGTAGGCTGTGAACGGTGGGTAAAGAGCCCTGTTGCAGTTACATCTGCTTGGGCCCCAGTGGAGGTTAACGCAGGACAGAGGAAAGCATCCGGATGAGCTTGATCTCTGGTCGTCACTGAATCCTTGACCTGGGTGAGCTCCACTGGGCCATGGGGACTCTTCCCTCAAGCAGATGCTACCTCTAAGCTTGTTCACTGGAATCTGAGCATTCTTAATTAAGGAAGGCCAGGAAAGATAAATTCCCAGAGAAACTTACGGTGGATAAAGTGTGTCATTATAAGCCTAGGGATAAATGCTTTTCAAGCCCAGCATTGTTGGGTTTTTCTAGATCCTGGGGTTTGACGTGTGAGAGAGGGAAGACCCTCTCCCAAGTTCCACCGTAGCTCACCCGGCACACAGAGTAAATAAACTTGTCAGCAACTTAGTCCAAGAGAGGAGATTCTGAAGAGAGCGCACCTTGAAGAAAGCGGAGCTGACCTCCGCCTCGTGGGAACCTCGACCACAGTGACCACTTGGGTACAGGGCATCTTGCTGCTCGTTCATCTCGAGCTCTGCCAGCCCCCTTTCCCCAGCACTGGAGACTGGGGAAGCCCTGAGCCCTCCTTGCAGGCAAAGTGTTAATCTGTGTCAGGAACCAGAGAATAGAGACAGTGGATGACGAGTGAAAACAGGCCTCACAGGTCATCTGAGCCACCTCTGTGAGAGATGAGGGTTTCCTGGATGGCATGCTTTGTACTCAGTTCAGGCGCTCAGTCGTGTCCGACTCTTTGCGACCCCATGGATCGCAGCACGCCAGGCCTCCCTGTCCATCACCATCTCCCGGAGTTCACTCCGACTCACATCCGTTGAGTCCGTGATGCCATCCAGTCATCTCATCCTCTGTCGCCCCCTTCTCCTCCTGCCCCCAATCCCTCCCAGTATCAGACTCTTTTCCAATGAGTCAACTCTTCGCATGAGGTGGTCAAAGTACTGGAGTTTCAGCTTTAGCATCATTCCTTCCAAAGAAATCCCAGGGCTGACCTCCTTCAGAATGGACTGGGTGGATCTCCTTGCAGTCCAAGGGACTCTCAAGAGTCTTCTCCAACACCACAGTTCAAAAGCATCAATTCTTCAGTGCTCAGCCTTCTTCACAGTCCAACTCTCACATCCATATATGAGCACAGGAAAAACCATAGCCTTGACTAAACGGACCTTAGTCGGCAAAGTAATGTCTCTGCTTTTGAATATGCTCTCTAGGTTGGTGATAACTTTCCTTCCAAAGAGTAAGCTTCTTTTAATTTCATGGCTGCAGTCACCATCTGGAGCCCCCCAAAATAAAGCCTGACACTGTTTCCACTGTTTCCCCATCTATTTCCCATGAAGTGATGGGACCGGATGCCATGATCTTCGTTTTCTGAATGTTGAGCTTTAAGCCAACTTTTTCACTCTCCACTTTGACTTTCATCAAGAAGCTTTTTAGTTCCTCTTCACTTTCTGCCATAAGGGTACTGTCATCTGCACATCTGAGGTTATTGATATTTCCCCCAGCAGTCTTGATTCTACCTTGTGCTTCTTCCAGCCCAGCATTTCTCATGATGTACTCTGCATATAAGAACCAAGTGTAATTAATCTATTACCTCTTCTGATATCCTATGAGAAAAATTCTGTGGTTAGTGAAAAAAAGGCTGAAGTGACTGTGTATCAGAAGAGAGTTCCTTATCTCCCTTAGTCCAGCTGCAAATATAGATATGGGAGAAATAGTATATGTTTTGCAGGAAGGGGGACCCCTTCCAGGGCCCGAAACTGGGCTCTTGTCTAACACTCGAAAATGAATTGCCTGAGGAGACACATGTGCAAGGAATTTTATTGGGAAAGGGCACCCAGGCGGAGAGCAGCAGGGTGAGGGGACCCAGGAGGACTACTCTGCCACGTGGCTTGCAGGTTTTATGGTGTTGGGGTCAGTTTCTGGGTGGTCTTTAGCCGATCGTTCTGACTTAGAGTCCTTCCCCGTGGTGCACGCCTCGTTCAGCCAAGATGGAAGCCAGGGAGGAGGACTCTGGGAGGCGGCCGGACGTGTGGCGTCTCCTTTTGGCCTTTTCCGAACTCTTCCGGTTGGTGGTGGCTTATTCTGTGGTCCTTGCCGGGACCTCCTGTTGGAAAACAACTCATGCAAATAGTTACTTTGGTGCCTGCCGGGGTGGGCGGTTCCAGTCGGTGTGCTTCCCCTAACATACGGACAGTGCTTTCGGAAAGCTGGGCCGTCACGCATCTCCTTGTAAATGAAAGATGATGCCTGATAGAATCAGGAGCAGTAACTTTTAACATGTGACTCTTTAATAATGTCTTCAACTTCAAAAATTTTTAAATAAAAAAACAAAACTTAGCATTCAGCTACAGCAATAAATAACAGAACTTCTGTCGTTCATTTAGAGCCAACTCATTTCAGAAGTGACGGTTTCCTGTGAGCTTGCTTCTTCTATAGTCTGTACAGGAGGGTGTGCTATTTTATTGCATTGATTTTAAGATACTACCTTGGGTATTCATTTTAGATTTCTACTGAAGCCAGTGTGAACTGGAGGCATGGACTGTGTACACCGATTTGCTCTCACTATGAAAGTATGCGTTAATAGTCAACTCTTAGGAACCGAAATGGGATGGTGGTTTCTGGAAGTTTGGAAGAGAGGGAGAAGAGTCATTGTTCAATGAAATTTGTTTTGCACAGTGGAAAAACTGTAGAGCTCTGTTGTGAACCATGTACCTGGAGTTAACACAATAGTACTGTGTTATATGCTTGAAATGGAGAAGGCAGTGGCAGCCCACTCCAGCACTCTTGCCTGGAAAATGCCATGGACGGAGGAGCCTGGTGGGCTGCAGTCCATGGGGTCACTAAAAGTAAGACACGACTGAGCGACTTCACTTTCACTTTTCACTTTCCAGCATTGGAGAAGGAAATGGCAACCCACTCCAGTGTTCTTGCCTGGAGAATCCCAGGGTGGGGGAGCCTGGTGGGCTGCCATCTGTGGGGTCGCACAGAATCAGACACAACTGAAGTGACTTAGCAGAAGCATGTGGTTAAAAGTGGTTAAGATGGTAAATTTTGTTCTGTGGTTAATTGTGACTACAATTTAAAATTTCTTTTAAGTTAATGCATCTAGTTAAACTTTGGAAAGATGCTGGAATTGCTTTCCCCCCTGAAACTTTGAATTATAGTTAAAAGTTCTTAGTCTAATTTTTAAAAAAAATTATAGTCCCCAAAGTGAAAGTGAAAGTTGTTCACTCATGTCCAACTCTTTGTGACCCCATGGACTACATGGATTCTCCAGGCCAGAATACTGGAGTGGGTAGCATTTCCCTTCTCCAGGGGAATCTCCCAACCCAGGGATTGAACCCAGGTCTCCTGCATTGCAGGCAAATTCTTTATCAGCTGAGCCACCAGGGAAGTCCAGTAGTCCAAAACATAAATTTATTTACAAACACTAATAGTCTTAGTTGAACACAGCAAATACTGTGTGAATTAAGCTCACAGAATCATCATAAGGCCCTATTTTTATCATTTGCCATTTTATTATGAACATTTTCAAATATAATGCAGAGAATTTGAAAGAATTGTATGTTGAATGCCGTTTTACTCACTGTCTAGATTCTGCAGTTAGTATCTGTCGTACTTTCTTTCTCGCATGTGTGCGTGCTCAGTCAGGCCCCATGGGCTGTATATCCCACAAGGCTCCTCGGTCCATGGGATTCCCCAGGCAAGAACACTGGAGTGGGTTGCCGTGCCCTCCACCAGGGGGTCTTCCTGACCCAGGAATCAAACCTGCATCTCCTGCAATGCAGGTGAAGTCTGTGTCACTGAGCCGCTGGTAAGCCCTTCTTTATCACCTATCTGTCCATACCTATGTTCTCCCGTCAATCCATCTTCTTAAAAATACGTTTGAACATAAACGGCAGGCACCAATATGATTTGAGGGCAGGCATTTTTTTATTATTCCTATTTTACACTAGAGGGATCTGAAACACAGAAAAGTTAAGCAATTTGTTTAAGATTACAGAGCTTTTAAGCGGTCGAACTAGGATTTGAACTAAGCCTTTCTTAATCATGTCTTTCTAGTCTGCTGGTTCACACAGTATGGACATGTATCACCCTAAAAAGTAGCTTGTGGTCCCGTAAATTTGGCAGATGTCAGTGTCTCAGTCCTGAAGATCCAGACGCGTATTCTCATGGTGTAGTGTCTGTGAGGCGCGGCAGCAGAGAGACTTGTGAGACTTGAAGCTGACGATTTCCAGATGCACTTCAGCCTGAGCACTCTCCCCCACCATCCCCCAGCATCACACTTCTTAACTTCTCGTAGAGTGGGACCAGAATTCAGTGGGGCACACTGGAAGATACTCATTATACGGTGTCCTCATTTTGTTTATTCCAGAATGAGTTTTCGAAGAGTGTTTTTCGGCATAGTTCCAGAACTTTGGCCTGGCGGAGGCCTTAGGCTTAACTGAGATCAGCGCTTGCGCATCAGGGCCGTGGGAGCTGGGCCCGGCGTGGTCGGGCGCTGGTGCAGGGTGCTTGCGCTTGGGGCAGAAGTGGGCGTGGAGCACAGCCTGTGGCCTCGGAGGGGCTTTTGCAGACGGTAAATGTTTGTTGAATAAATGAATGCATCTTCTGAATCTGTCCAGTTTTCTTTCTGTGTATCTGTCTACATGTTAGAATTTGTGTTCATTTTCAGTTTATTTGGTCAGTAGAAAGTCATATAGCACTTTATGGTTGACCTTCGAGACAAATGATATATAGTAACAAAATTCTTAAAAAAAGTTAAAATGTATGAGATACGGAAAATTACATGAAGCATAGCTGTGCTGTTTAACAAATAGTGATCAAGTGAATCCTTATTTAACGTTCCAAGAAATGAAACACTGCGGTACATCAGAAGCCCCAGGGACTGTCTCCTGTTACTCATCCCTTTAACTGTTTATTTTTTCTCTTTCTTTTTTTAGCTAATTTAACAGGACATGCAGAGAAGGTGGGGATTGAAAATTTTGAGCTCCTCAAGGTCTTAGGAACTGGAGGTAAGTCTTTAAGTTAATTCTTTTTTTTAAGAGAGAAAAAAAAAAAGCACTTGATACCCCTATGACGAAGGATTGACGTCTCCAACACAGAAATCATTAAAATTTTGAAACAATAAGGAATCCATTAGAACTGTCAGAAAATGTGAACAGAGCGTTCCTAGAAGAAATGCATGGTATGGATGACCTTATTTGCAAAACAGAAATAGAACCGTGCTCAGATGCAGAGAACAAATGTATGGACGCCAAAGGGGGAAAGAGGGCGTGGTGAGAGGCACTGGGATTGACAAGTGTGTACCGTTGGCACTGTGTGTGAAGCAGGCAGCTCCTGCCCAGGAACCTACTGTGTAGCTGAGGGAACCTACGCAGGGCTCCGTGGCGGCCTAAAGGGGAAGGACTCCAAAGAAGAGGGCATGTGTGTACACGTACGCCTGATTCACTTTACAGTAGAGACTAAATTGAAGAGAAGAAATACAAAAGGCAAAATTTAAAAGAACTGGCAAGGATCAAGGAAAAAAAATCTCTCTTACCCTGCTTTTGAGAGTGTAGATGAATTCAGTTTTTACACGAGACATAATACTTTATAAAACCACTAACATTTATGGAGAGTTTGTTACTTGCCAAGCACTCTGTGAAGTGTGGTTTATACTGATTGATTCATTCAGTCCACACTCAACTTTACTGATAGCCCATGCTCATCACTTTTAAAAATGAAAAACTCAAGACTCTTCAGAAACCAAACAATATGAACTTGCTTAAATGACCATGTATGTTCTATTATCTGTACAATAGGATTGAAGTGGTCTGTATTTACTAAAGTTTTTGAAAGCTCTCCATAATACAGTAAATTTGAAAAAAGACTGTAGAAGAGAATGTATAATATACCATTTCCATAATATAAAAATTGTGTGACTAAATATCTACATGTAAATATATAGAAAAACTTCTGATCCGTGCCTCAAAATGATGAGCGTGGCTGCCCCGGGTGGAGATGTCTCTTGGTTTTCTGATTTCTGCTTCCTTCTGCCTTCAGGATCTTTACTGTCACTGCCCTTGCTTGTCTGAAGTCAGGGCCTCCCGGGCATGACTTGGGCGGGTGCAGAGATCCCCACGCTAGAAGAGCCTCATGTCTGATTTCATGCTCTACTCTCACCCCTCTGAAACTCTAAATAACTTGTGAACAAGGCGGCCCGCACTTTCGTTTTGCTCGGAACCTGCTCATGGCATGGCTGGTCTTGTCGGCATGTAAATTCATCTAATCAGAGTCCCAGAAGGAGCAAGTAGAGTGGGCAGAGGCAAACATCCAAAGAGATAGCAGCTGAGCATTTTCTAGGATTGATTAAATATATGAACTTGTAAATTTAGGAAACAGAAAATCTCAGACAAGTGTTACTATAGAGGAATTCTTACACAGATGCAAGAGGGGAACTGGTGAGCCCAGAGACAGAGAGAGACCCTGAAAGCTGCCAGGGAGAGGAGACTGACTTTTGGAGAAACAGCGGGTAGATGAGCAGAAGACTTTCCAGCAGCAGCCATGTGAATACCATGGCCGTGTGGAGAATGTCCAAACAGCCCAGAGAAAAAGCTGTCAGCTTAGAACTGGATTCCCAGCTAAGCTATTTTACAGAAGTAAGGGCAAAACAGACATTTTCAGACTTAAGAAAGCTGAGTGTGTTTTTTCTTGGTCCAGTGCATCCTCACCAAAAGATAGAATTTTAGGGAGAAGGAAAGTGATCTCAGGAGAGATTCTGAGATGCAAAAACTGTTGGTGAATAAAGACCTAAACAATGCTGACTGTGTAAAACCATGGTCAAAATGTCTGAGTTTACGGGTTAACAGCCAGAGAACTGAAATATCGGACAAAGATGGCACATAGTTTGGGAAGTGACAGGAATTTAGTGGTCTGAGGCAGTGTTTCTCCAATTTTTACGTGCACATGGATCTTGAAACGTGTAAAACACCAAATTGATTGAAGAAAGAATAGAAAGCCTGAGTAGTCCTTTAATCCCTAAAGAAACTGGTCAGTGAGTGAAAATCTTCCTGCTGGGAAAACACTTGGTACAGTTTTATATTTGTTCACTTGCATGTGGCTGCTCTGGGTCTTCACTGCTCTCTGCAGCAGCGGGCTCCTCTGTGGCTGCAGCAGGCGGGCTCCTCTCCATTAGGCCGCAGCAGGTTTCTCTTTGGCTGCAGCAGTGCGCTCCCCTCCAGTTAGGCCGCAGGCGGGCTCCTCTCTGGCTGCAGCAGGCGGGCTCCTCCCCAGTTAGGCCGCAGCGGGCTCCTCTCTGGCTGCAGCAGGCGGGCTCCTCTCCATTAGGCCGCAGCAGGTTTCTCTTTGGCTGCAGCAGCGCGCTCCCCTCCAGTTAGGCCGCAGGCGGGCTCCTCTCTGGCTGCAGCAGGCGGGCTCCTCCCCAGTTAGGCCACAGCGGGCTCCTCTCTGGCTGCAGCAGGTGGGCTCCTCTCCAGTTAGGCCACAGCAGGCGGGCTCCTCTCTGGCTGCAGCAGGCGGGCTCCTCCCCAGTTAGGCTGCAGGCGGGCTCCTCTCTGGCTGCAGCAGGCGGGCTCCTCCCCAGTTAGGCTGCAGCGGGCTCCTCTCTGGCTGCAGCAGGCGGGCTCCTCCCCAGTTAGGCTGCAGGCGGGCTCCTTTCCGGCTGCAGGCTGTTGGCCTCCTGTTGCCGAGCGCGAGCTCTAGTGCTGAAGCTCAGTGGGGGGTGCACAGGCCAGGTTGCTCCGTGGCACGTGGGACTCTTCCCAGACCAGTGGGCCCCTGGCTGCGGCACCGGCTGGCAGCTCAGCCCCTGGGCCATCAGGGAGTCCCTTCGTGGTTTCTAGAGTGAGTGCTGCCAAGCACTCAAGGCACAGATAGTGCTGACCTTTCACAAGTTCAGAGAACAGAAATGATGGGCTTTCTTCTTCCAGCTCATTGTATAAGGCTAGCATTACCTTGATTCCAAAAACACACGAGTATGAAGAAGAAAAATTACAGGCCAGATTTTAAAGCAAACTTTGGATGGATTTTCTATCAACATATTTAGCACTTTGTCTCATTATCTACCTCAGTTTTTTGGAGCAACTTGACCATAGACAGGTCTTTAAGATAATTCTGCAAAGATGAGAAAAGAGTTTAGGGTAATGCTTTACTTGTGTTTCCACATGATGCTTCTTCCTGTGACTGGGCTGTGTTAGCCATGGCTCCTGCTTTTCCTTTTTGTCAGCTGACCATATCCTGCTCTTGGGAGAAGATGGAATCAGTGCTAGGTGTCATTGCAGGTATTTCTGTCTTTAAAATCACGGTTTTGATGACTAAATGGCGTAGGTGGAAACTTTTATTATGATTATAATAAAATCTCAATTTTTATTCAAAAATTTTACCACTGATCTTTCAGTTTCGTTACCTTTTTAAGATAATTTTTCCCCAGAACTACTTAGGATAATAGAAAAGCCTCATCAGATGCTTTTAATGTGTCCTGTCAGGCTTTCTTTGGAAGTAGAACCGAGAACTCTTCTGATGATTCAATTTTATGTACTTTTAACCAGAAAAAAATCTGTTCCTTCAGTATCTTGAAGACTTCATGGAATATTGGAAAATGAAAGATTTACTTTTTGATCTCATATTTAAATACATGTGATATTTATGAAAAAAAAAAAACCCAAAACTTTTACTGAGTATTGATTTCTGTTTTCAGCTATCTTATATCTTTTAATCTATTGCTAATCTGCTGATGAGTTTCCTAAGCTAGAAACTTGCAAATAATACTTGATCCTTCTCTATTTTGACTTTTTAATTTCTTATTTCTCACAAAAATCCTGTAATTTTTCTTTCGACATGACCCTTGGATTTGCCTTTTGTGTTCTCAGTGCCCTGGCTTGTATCACCTTATACATGGACTGTTGGCAAGGTTTGTTGTTTAAGCTGGGCTTTCTGCAAGCTCTTTCTCCCATCCCATGCATCCCATGCGCATCTTGCCGTGATAATATGCGGCCTCACTGAAATCCAGCGTCATTGCAGTGTTCTTCTGTCCCAGAACTCCCAGTGCCTTTGTTTCTGGTTAATTGTTCACGTCCAGATTCTTTGGTTGCTTCCAGGCTTAGCTCTGCTTTCTCCTGTCTTTCTCCAGTTACCTCGAGTTCCGCCTGCCCACAAGTCTGGTTGGTTTTCACTCCCCTGCGGTTCTGTGTTTCCCCGTTCCCTCGGTTCCCTGAGGCCCCGCGCTATCTCCCTCCCCACCTTCACACTTCTCTTTCCCACCCGTCCAGACCCTGCGCAGTCGCTCCTTCTCTGAACCGAGGCCCTGGAAGTCCTTGGCAGGGAGCACGGCCCTGAGCGGTTGTTCCCAGCTGCTGTCTCTCTTCTGGATTGTGGACTCTGAAGGTCTTCGTCTCCAACCCCGTTGCCCTGCTCCCTCCCCACGGTCGGCAACTGTGGGGCTCAGCAATAGTCTAGAAATTCCGCCGCCGCTCAGGTGTGTGTTTCTAGTGTCGTCTGGAGATTGGATCTTCCGGATGCAGGAGGCATCTTTGTTTCATGATGGAATTTTGGACTGTTGGTGGGAGTAGTGGTTCTCGTTTCTCCTTTCACCTTTCTGCTGCCTGCCTTTTGACTGTTTGCTCCGCCCATGTGTAGAAGAAAGCCTGTGAATGGGCTCACTGGGTTAGTCATCCTGGTGTTTAATGAAGTGGAGCTTGTATTCTTTTGAATTTTCCTTATTCATCATGGTTGATCTGTATTTCACAGCTTTTTGTCATTATGGCAAAAAAGGGTGAGTTTTGTCATGGAGCTAGAAGGGGTGCACTTGAGCTGGTTTCTGATTGCGGTGCATTCATAGCTGTGAGGTGCTTTGCTATCAACAGTGACTTGGAAGACTCAGGTTAGAATCTTGACCTCACCGTTGCCTACCTGTGTTCCTTGGGTAAATTACATGAATTCTGTGAGCCTACGTCCCTATTGGCCAAAGTTAATGGTATCTATCCCACAATGTTGTTACAACATCAATGAGATAATCGATATGAATTGCCAATTGCTAGATAACCGCCAGTTATGATTATTTATCCCACGGGGGATTCTACTCTAAAGCTGTACCCTAAATCAGAAAAACAATTATTTAGGACTTATTCGTAAGGACAGATTGTTAGTTCTTTCTTGTAGTCACTTTGTTAGCATATTGGGAGTAATTCCAACTAAAGTAATGTTTCTAATACTAAAAACCTAACAGCAAACGTTTCATAAATGTTACTGGTAGCTGACATTCTATCAGCATTTCTGAAGAGTTGATTTGTGTGTTGTGTGTACGTGTGTTTAGTTGCTTAGTCATGTCTGACTCTTTGAGCCCCATGGACTATAGCCCACCAGGCTCCTCTGTTCATAGAATTTTCCAGAGGAATACTGAAGTAGAGTGCCATTTCCCACTCCAGGGGATCTTCTCAACCCAGGGATCGAACCCACGTTTCTTGTGTCTCCTTAAAAATAAAACGCCAAATGAAGACTGTGTTTCTTTGTTTTCTTCTTTAACTTTTCAAGCGTTTCAGGTTCTGAACAGCCTTCTGTATGTTAGGCTAACAGTCTTATGCTGAAATATGCATGCGTGTTCAGTTGCTCAGTCGTGTCCAACTCCTGGCGACCCCGGTAGCCAGCCAGGCTCCTCTGCCCAAGGAATTTTCCAGGCAAGAATACTGGACTGGTTGCCATGCTCCACGGGGTCTTCCTGACCCGGGATCGAACCTGAGTCTCTTTCATCTCCTGGATTGGCAGGCAGATTCTTTGCCACTGCACCTGGGAAGCCCCAAAATATGCATAAAATACGCATAAAATGAGGAATAAAACATCTAGATTGCCTGATACATGGTAAATGCCATATAAACTATGCATCTGAAAGGGCAAGAAGCCTAGATTTTAAAAGAGCTAGTATAACGCATTATCAGTGTCTCAGATTATTAGCTTGATACGTAAGTGATCATCATCTCTTAACAAATACTTTATTGTGAAACCAAAATATGTCCAGCTGTAAACAGGGACACGTAACCACCAAAAGATCTTAAGTTTCAGGCTGTGCCTTCCTAGACTGGCTACAGCCAGTCTTCTTTCCTGAGTGTAAGTGGGATCGTGTCACTTTTATATTCAGAACCGTTCACTTCATTCCCATTGCTCTGGGGGCTCATGCATTCACATGCATTTAAGAGGCAGGTACTGTTTTGGGTGCCAGGAAAAGAGTAGCGAGCACTTTTTAAACTGGAGGGAATTGCTTTCTAACGTTGTCAGTTTCTGCTGCCCAACAGAGTGGATAAGCGGTATGTATGCACATAGCCCCTCCCTCTCGAGCCTCCCCCATGAGCATTTTTTTTAAAAGATACATTGCATACAGACTTGCAAGGTGAATAATGTGATCTTCATTTAATGTTTGTTTCTGGGTTTTAATCTTCAAATGAGTGCTGATTGAGTATAGAGATTCAAAATGCCTTGCCTCCAGTAATATCTAATGAGCAGCAACCATTTCTGTCTTCCTCAGTCCCTGGTGCCCTTGTAAGAAGGTTGCTTTTTTCTTTTACTCTTTCTTTTCTGGAGGTGAGGGGCGGGGTGGCCATGTAATTTGGCAGGTCCTACAGGCTGTCCTGAGGGAGCCGTCCAGAGGAGAGACGGCTGTGCGCTGTTCACGCAGCCGTCAGTGCCGTCCTCGATGTTCACGCTGATAGTTCTTTGCTCTTTGGTGTCAGCCGCTGGGCTTCCCAGGTGGCTCGGTGGTAAAGGCTCTGCTTCCCAGTGCAGACACGGCGATCCCTGGGTAGGGAAGATCCCCTAGAGAAGGAAACGGCAGCCCAGGCCAGTGCTCTCGTCTGGGAAATCCCATGGACAGAGGAGCCTGGCGGGCTACAGTCTATGGTGTTGCAAAAGAGTCCGGCACGACTTCGCACTAAAGCAACAAACACAACCCAGACTCCAGGAAAGTCATCCCTGACAGGACAGCCTTGTAAATAGACAGATGTTTATATTTTTTATTGCAGACTTTTCAGAAACGCATCTCATTTATTAAATAAGACTGCCTTTCTGTTTCTTCTGGATAGTTTGCCACTAGATGGTGCTAGGAATTGCAGCAGGCAGCTTGAAGACAAAGCCACTTTCTGGCCATATGATGCAGGGGAGAAATACTTGATTGAGTCATGTACAGACTGTTTTAGAAATGATGCCTTAGTCATCATTTGTCATTTAATTCCCTTTAGGTGTTTGGAAAGTATTCTATCAAAATAGTGCTTTTAAAAGCCTGTATTCGCTAAATTGTCAAAATTATCATTTTTAAAAGTCTATAGTTTTGCATCTGTGTGTGCCCACTGTCGCTCATGTTTCAGGGTAAGCCCGCAGTGCTTGGGGAAATCTTAGAGGTCAAATATTTGAGATGTTTTATTCTAAAATCAAAAGATGATTCCACTTAAGGCTGTTGGCTGACACTGTCTCCCTAGTGTAGATACAGTTTGACTCATTGCTGATGCTGTCCTAGGTCACGTTTGCTGGAATGGAGTGTGCTTGACTTCTTGCAGGAATGCTCAGAGAAGACTGAGGGGGTGGGAGGGCCGGAGGAGGAGCCCCAGCAGCGTGTGGCCGGGGCTCTGGTCTGGGTTCAGCCTGAACATGGGAAGTTTGGGAGCAAGAGAGAGGAGGCAAGCGTTTTAAACCCAAACAGCTCATTTGCTGTGATCTCCTGTATCTTCCTTTGGTGATCACACTCCATGGTGATCAATTCTAGTCTCGTCTCACAGTGGAACACGGCTTCCTTTGCAGCCTTTTCTCCTTTCCTGATGGATCTTTGGTTTTCAAGCCATTTGGGGCCAGGGATAAGAGATGCCCTGTGGTTTACGCGGGTCACCCATAGGAGATAGTCGGGAGATGGCCACGCCACGTGCTCACGTGCGGTCATTAGCGGGGTTAGTGCCGCTGGTGTCGAGTGCTTTCTCGGAAATTAGAAGCTGCTGATCGAGCAGACTCCATGCACTCAGCCTTTAATCATTCGCGCTAATCCAGCATGCATAAATGGGATCCACAGACAGGTGTTCCTGAAACCATTTCTTATTGTCAACTCTCTCACATTATTAAATCTCTTTTGTTTAAGAAGCTAACACCATCCATGAGAAAATGCTTTGGTTCTGTGGTCTTGATTTTAGCTGAGCAACTGTTTTTGACCATTTTAAGTAATTAACTAAATGAGTCACATTTGACCCTGGTTAGTTTAAAAAATTAATTGGATTATATGTAGAATGCTGATGCTTTTATTGTCTTCCAGGTCATTGGTGTTGTGTATCTTCTAGAGAGGATATACAGGTTTATACCTAAACCAAATAGCCTATCTCAGTCTCTTGCATAAAAAATTACTGCCTGTGATTTCATGTGCTTTTACCATGTCTCATGTTTGCCTTTAGCATCTGTTTACGTATGCAGGCATGCTTTGGGTTTATAGCTCTTTGTATGTTAGAAGAAGAATGTGTTTTAATCATTCTGTCTTTATTAGTCTTAGATGTTTTGTTTTTATTTAAAAATCCAACAGTGACTAACTTTAGAAGTGATTGAATTAAATGGCCCAAGTTCTGTTTCTATTTTAAAATTATGTTGAAATACTAAGTTTTATAGTTGCAATATTAAGTTTTATATAGTTATGTATTTTTAAAGATTTGGAATTTAGTGTCCAAATAAGGTATCTGTTCTATAAAGGAATCTAGGAATCAGAGCTTCTGTTTGATAAATATGTAAAATCAAGTGCATTTTACTTTAAATGTATCTTAAATGTACCAATTTTCAAATAGAGATTTAAGGGCATTTTCAAAGATAGAATAAAAAAATAAGGAACTTTAAAAAAGATGAAAATAGAGCAAAAGTCAGATAACAGGAAAGTAAAGTAGATGTAGAAACCTGGGCTGAGATAGTCATTGTAACTGGGTCTTAAATTTAACCCTGAGGTTACTGAGAGGTGGATAGAAGGGGAAACTCTTTGGCCTGCATGATCTGTGTCGTTATTTTTTTTTTAAACAAAAAGCATATGAGTTCATCTAGAGCTGTAGCTTTCAAGCTTTTTGGACTATTATGCGCAGGACAAAATAGGCATGTTTTTATATGGTGATTCAGTGTGTGTGTTTATGTATGTATATAGAAACAGAAACAGTATATACAGCCACACAGACTTTCCCACTGACGTTTGTGTGGTGTTTGTTACCTGCCAGGCCTTCCTTTGAATCCTTATGTTAACTTCTTAAGTCCCCAGGGCTTCTGATGTAAGAGCTGTTTCTGTCCCTAATGACGAAGTTGAGGCACAGTTATGTTGCCTATTGTGCCCAGGGATATACAGTTTGTAGTTCCCTCGAGGCTCAGACGGTAAAGAATCTACTTGCAGTGCAGGAGACCTGGGTTCACTCCCCAGATTGGGAAGATCCCCTGGAGAAGGGCATGACTACCCACTCTAGTATTCTTTCCTGGAAAATGCCATGGACAGAGGAGCCTTGGGGCTATAGACCATGGGCTTGCAAAGAGTCAGACGCGACTTAGCGAATGAACTTTCGCTCTCTTTCACACAGTTACGGAACAGCGCATCTAGGGATCAGAGCTGGGCAGGCGTGCATCAGAGCCTCTGCTCTAACCGCTGCTCTGTGCTGCCCTCCGTTCCCTCTCTCATGTGCTTCAACTTGTTTACATTCACGTGTGCCCACACTTGTGTGCCTAACAGTAACCTCAGCTACGCGGGTGACACCACCCTTACGGTGGAAAGTGAAGAAGAGCTAAAGAGCCTCCTGATGAAAGTGAAAGAGGAGAGTGAAAAAGGTGGCTTAAAGCTCAACATTCAGAAAATGAAGATCATGGCATCCGGTCCCATCACTTCATGGCAAATAGATGGGGAAACAATGGAAACAGTGACAGACTTCATTTTCTTGGGGCTCCAGAATCACTGCAGATGGTGACTGCAGCCTTAAAATTAAGACACTCCTTGAAAGAAAAGCTGTGACCAACCTAGACAGCATATTAAAAAGCAGAGACATTACTTTACTGACAAAGGTCCATCTATTCAGAGCTTTGGTTTTTCCAGTGGTCATGTATGGATGTGAGAGTTGGACTATAAAGAAAGCTGACCATGAAAGAATTGATGCTTATGAACTGTGGTGTTGGAGAAGACTCTTGAGAGTCCCTTGGACTGCAAGGAGATCCACCCAGTCCATTCTGAAGGAGATCAGCCCTGGGATTTCTTTGGAAGGAATGATGCTA
>SJYF01000760.1:601510-611593 GCA_006410515.1 Procapra przewalskii
AGACTCTGATGCTGGGAGGGATTGGAGGCAGGAGGAGAAGGGGACGACCGAGGATGAGATGGCTGGATGGCATCACGGACTCGATGGACGTGAGTCTGAGTGAACTCTGGGAGATAGTGATGGACAGGGAGGCCTGGCGTGCTGCGATTCATGGGGTCACAAGTTGTCGGACACGACTGAGCAACTGAACTGAACTCTGAGCAGCAAGTACTACTGTTTACCTTTTTTGGCCAGAAGAGTTTTCGCCATTGGTTGCTTTTTACATTTTCCAAAAGATGCTTTCAAAACAGGCTTTGCCACCATCAGCACACAGCCAGCGAAAGCCAGGAGTTGGCTTCACTGAAGGGCAGTCACTCATCTCACTGGGAGCGAAAAGGAAGTGATGTCCCCACCGAGTCCCGGTGCAGTGGCCCCTCCTTTTAGACACGTGGGCGGCCCTAGACTGGCTGGCACCCTCCACGGGGGACCCTTCCTCCCTTGCCGGGCACTGAGCTGCAGGCCCGCTCAGTCCGGGCAGGCGGCTTCATCACGGCCCCCAGCCCTGGGCGTTCCCTTCGTCCTCTGCGGTGTGGTCAGCAGCCTCATGGCGGCTTCAGGGAGCAGAGCTGTTTGGAGGCGACTCTGTTTTTCTTAAGCAGCCTCCTCAAAGATAAGATCTTGTTTGTCTGAAAACTGAAGACTTGGGAGCATCAGCGTATTTTCCCCTGACAGTCTCCCGATAGACTGAAGCCCGTGCTGACGGCAGGGATGTCTTTAGCTCATTGGAAGGGCTCTGGCCATCATCACCTGGCGGGGGGATGGCTGTCTGTTACTTGGCCGTGCCCTGCATAACGTGGCAGTAAGGGTGATTGTGTATTATTTGCCCACCTACATTCCCATCCGATGCCGTCTCGCTTTTATAAAGGAAGAAAAAATCAGAGAGAAACTGTCTGCAAAGCCTCAGTGCACCTCCAGGGAGCGTCCTAGTGGCGCGGACTCCTCACCTCATTTGCTTCCGGGTGGCTTAGCGAGCAAGGACGTTTTGCTTAGATGAGATGGTGGGGCTGTATTTTTAAATATTTAAAAGATTATTTTAGAGAAGATGAATAATATTCTGTTTTGTAAGTCCAGAAGGTATAAGGACTAACTGATGAATATTGTAGAAAGGCCTGTTTCCACTCCAGGTAAGGCACATTTTTGAATATTTAGATCCCCCGTCCACAAAATGGTCTACTTTACAGAGCTTCCTGCACTCGGAAGTGTTGGTGCTGTGTCTTGGCCACCATGCAAACAGCTGACCTGTATTGTGACTTCTGTTTAATGTCTGGTTCCTCATCTCTTTGTCTGTGAGCTCATTCGCTTTAGGGAGGTGCTGGAGCGCTGCTCGGAGTGGGGTCTTAGGAGTCAGGCCAGAGGGGCGGCTGTGACCTTGAGCCAGGGGCCCAGTTCTCCGTGCTCCATTTCCTCACCTGTAAAGTGGGGGTCACCCTCACCCCGTCTTGGGGTGCTGTAGGAGTCTCAGGGTTTGTCTCTGAGCATTAGGCCCTCAGCAGGTTGGTGCTCGCACCCTGTGTCTGTCTGCCGTGTCGGCAGCACCTGGGCTGAAGGGCACACGTGAGTACTGGGAAGGAGCTCATGGCCATCTTCCCGTGATGTTGTAGAAAGATTTTTTTTTGTTGGAGAAGACAGACGGGCAGCAATTTCTCAGGACCATGAGAGTCTGGAGACAGAAATCTCAGGACAGACATTTAGGGCGGGTGCCTTGTGTGTGTAGGGAACACAGAAATCTGGTCCTTGTGGAGGGCTTGACTTCCTTCCGGAAATTTCTGTAGCTTATTCCATGGAAGATGTAGTAAGGACTCCTCATTAGAATATTCTCCAGCTTCATTTCACTGCTTCTGAATAGATTGTTAAGTTCTAACAATCCTTTGACTTTTTTTTTTTTTTTGGTTCACTTCTGCCTTACTAAACTCTCAATTTGTAATCATTTTATTTTTGATACAAGACACAACCCATTTGTTAACTTTTTCTACAGTCCAGAGTGTGTTCGGTATGTTTACATATAGATTTTATTAAAATCCACACCGTCCGATTTCTAGTGCTCATGAAGAACGTCTCGTTTCAAACAGAAATCACTGCGGTTAATTGTGTAGTCCTTGGAGCCACACTGCTTTCTTCTGAACCAGTTCTGCCACTTTTTACCCAGGTGCTCTGGCCACTTCCTCTCGGTGATTCCCGTTGGCCCTCCCATCTGCATAGCGGGGTTCCTGCAGTGCCAGCCTCGCTGGCTGGCTGAGCAGCGAGCGGGCCGCTGTGTGGAGTGTGTTTATCACAGAGCCTGCCTCGCCTGGTCCTCAGGGAGCGTTCTCCCCCGCTTCTCAGGAGCGTTACCACCATTCTCTGTCCATCGTGTCCCGAGTCAGCACGCATCGACTTCCTCAAGTCCTGAACCAAGGAGCGTCCACGCGTGCGAGCCCATCCCTTTGCTGCTGCTGTCCAGTCGCTCAGTCGTGTCCAGCTCTTTGTGATTCCATGGACCGCAGCACGACAGGCCTCCCTGTCCTTCATCTCCCAGAGCTCGCTCAAACTCAGGTCCATTGAGTCGGTGATGCCATCCAGCTATCTCATCCCCTGTCGTCCCCTTCTCCTCCTGCCTTCTGTCTTTCCCAGCATCACGGTCTTTTTCAATGGATTGGCTCTAAGCGTCAAGTGGCCAAAACACTGGAGCCTCAGCTTCAGCATCAGTCCTTCCAATGAATATTTAGGCCCTTCCCTTAAAACTGCCTTATTTGTGGGTAGGTTAGAACAGGATTATATGCTAAACGCTGTTGAGGTGTGGGCAGAGTCTGAGGAAGCACGGGTCTGGATCAGAACTCAGACCAGCTCCAGAGTGGTCTTGAAAGCCCTTCAGAAGTGGGACTGGTCTCAATCGTCCCAGGAGGTGTTTGCATTTTGAGAAGGGAAGAGACTTTATCCCTGTGGGCGTGAACCCGGGACCTCCTCCTTGCCTTTATCAGTTTTGTTGTCTGCCTTCCTCCTTCCTCCTGCCTCTTCCTGGCCTTTCCCTGCTTCTCCAGGTGAATAAGCACAGATGTCTGCTCTGGGCACAGTGTCCAGTGTGGCCCCAATGCCTCCACATGGAGCGGAGTGGTCCTGTACACAGGATTTTCCCAGCTGAGCCCGAACTCAGAGCACGTGGCAAGGTTCACCTACTGACTTGTGAACCGCCAACCAGAGCTGTAAAGGGGATTCTGTTGGTCTTGCTCGCTATTTAGAGTCTTCTACCGGCTTCCCTGGTGGCTCAGAGGGTAAAGAATCTGCCTGCAGTGCAGGAGAGACACAGCCAGGTTCCGTCCCTGGCTCAGGAATCTGAGGGTCTCCTGTTTGTGCAAGGTCGGCTTATGTTGCTTTAGGCTTTTTAAGGTAAGTCTAGAGGAGCACTTGAGATGCTTGATTCATGTGTGTGCGAGACTTTTTTTTTAGATTCTCATTAAGAACTATTTGTATTTGTTAATAGCAGTAGCAAAATCTAGAGGTTTTATGTGATGTCTAAAACGTCCTGGTTGTTCAGAATTGGACTGTGGTTAATTGGCCGTGGTAACAGTAGTTACCTACAGCTACGCATACTGAGGCGAGAAGAGCAGGAAAAGGGCAAAAGCCTCCCTTCATCAGCAGCGGTGAGATGCCTGCACCTGCGGGCTGGGCCCAGAGAGATGTCTGGCATAACCTTGGAGAAACGGGTGAAAGAGCCTTGGAGTCGGCACTGAGGGGGCCTTTTCGTTCAGAGGTTCCTTGTGCACTGTCAACCTTCAGCCTACACTCAGCTGCCTCTCTGCCTGGGTGGCCTTTTAGTAACTCTTCTGATCTTTTTCTTTTCACTTTCAGCTTATGGAAAGGTGTTTCTCGTGCGTAAAGTAAGTGGTCACGATGCTGGAAAGCTGTACGCCATGAAAGTGCTGAAGAAGGCCACCATAGTCCAGAAGGCCAAGAGCGCGGAGCACACGCGGACAGAGCGGCAGGTGCTGGAGCACGTCCGGCAGTCGCCCTTCCTGGTGACGCTGCACTACGCCTTCCAGACGGAGACCAAGCTCCACCTCATCCTAGGTGAGTGCCGCTCCTCGGCCCACTCGGGCTCGCCGCGCTCACTCTGGGCCCTGAGCTGGGACCTGCCCGGAGGGCGGCACATGCCGGCTCAGAGGAGTCGAGTCTTGGGGCCCCAGCGGTTAAGACTTGGCCTTCCAAACAGGGAGTGAGGGTTTCACCCCTGCTCGGGGAACTGAGACCCCACGTGCCCACGGCCAAGAAAAGGGAACGTGAGCCACAGAAGCGATCTGGTGACACATTCAACCCAGCTTTAAACTGGCCCACCTCGGATCAAAGCGTCTTCAAGACAAGAGGAGAGACGAGATCTTTTGATTTCCGCTCTTCTGTCCGTGGTAGAGTTTCCTTGAACGTCCAGAATTGCTCTGCATTTGGGACCTCCCGGCCTGAAGAAATCTGTGGGCCTCTTTTTCACACTCCTTTTTTAATCTTGAACACGGGAGTCCTTTGCGTGGCTGCTTCCCTGGGTGGTAAATTGCATTTAAATGTGAGGAGCTGAATGGGAAAGTGGGCCACAGTTCTCAGGAACATACAGGTGTGGCCCAATGATGGTATATTTACGGAAATCAGTAATTATGAAAAAGAAAAGATTTTTCTTAGAGATGCTTTGCTTTTCTAGTGAAAAGCCTGGTTTTAAGGGAGATCCTCTCGAGTCAGTCAGTACTCTGCTCATTCCCGCTCCCACCCACAGACGGTGTCTGCATCCTTTCCTTCATGGACTGCAGCCCGCCGGGCTCCTCTGTCCGTGGAACTTCCCAGGCAAGAATACTGGAGTGGGTTGCCATTCCCTTCTCCAGGGATCTTCCCAACCAGGGGATCAAACCCTGGTCTCCTGCACTGCAGGCAGATTCTTTACCACTTGAGCCACCAGGGAAGCCCTGTCAGATGGAGCTGAACTGCTGGGAGCGTGTGGGCTTCTGAAATGTCCTCTCTGCAGGTGTGAAGTCTGGCCAGGTTTCTTTTCAGGAAAGTTGCGCTGTCTTCTCTTCCTGCTGGGAGTAAATGGCAGAGCTCCTAGTCGCTTCAGTCGTGTCCGACTCCGTGCGACCCCATAGACGGCAGCCCACCAGGCTCCCCCATCCCTGGGATTCTCCAGGCAAGCTCACTGGAGTGGGCTGCCCTCACCATCCCAAATCTTCTTGTCCCCACTAGCCTCAGTCTCCCTGTCTGGCCAGGGCCGACTCCAGCGACCGTCTGCTTGGCGTCTCAGGCCTTTACTCTCCTCCTGTGTATCTGTTCAGCTTTGCTGTTTACTGATTCTTAAATACAATTCTTTCTGTATTTTTCCCAGTAGCGTGTAATGGACAGGGCATCGTAATACAATGGTTTCAAGATTTTTAGCTTCGGAACCCTTCCCTCAAGTGCAAACACAAACCTTCAGCTGGAGAACAGACAGAAACGAGGAGCCGTGCTTGAGTGTGAGTTTCAGGGCATGGAGCCCTACAGTGTGTTTCTGGTCCTCCCCCGTCTCAGGAGCCATGGAAGCCTCAGGGAGTCTAGGAAGACTCGCTGTAAATGATTCTCCTGTTCAGTGAACAAGCTTTTACAGTAAACTGGCTCATGACTGTTAGGTCAGATGCCGGAGCTCATACAACCAGCGTGAGCCCCGAGGGAGAGCCGGACTCCTGGGCTCTGCGCGCACGGCCCGCCTGCCGCCTCTCCTCTGTTCCCTGACCGTGCTGTGCTCCTGGTCGTTTATTGTAAATGGTGCATTTCTTGTAAATAAGACTTTTAACCTCAAAGTAGATGAGTGGAATATTTTGGTTTCGACTAACAAACAGTCCTTGATCGCGCTGCTCTTTTTGTTGTCGCTTCTTTATTACTTTTGCTCTTGGTCACGCATAAATAAACACAGCCCCAAGCGAGACAGCCCGTCTCTTCTGGCAGCTCGAGTAGCGTGTAGCCTGGACCGTGGGCCTGTCCCTCGTGGGCGAGGCAGGCAGTGCGGTTGGAAAGCCTGTCCTCAGCCTCCTCCCCCCGCAGACGCCTCTGCTCTCATCCTCTTCGTGCATGTTTGTAGTTGCTGTTTGACTTCAAAGACAAAACTTCTCAGAAATCTCGAACGGGGCTTCATCGAGCTGGTTCTTGTGTTTTCTGGTTCTGTTATTTGTTTACTGCTTGGCGCACGTGCCAGCGCCGCCCTCCAGCTTGGTCTCAGCCTGCCCGGGCCGCCACGACGAAACAGAAGGCCGGGTGGCTCACGAGGCGGAAGGGTCTTTCTTCTCGCTTCCAGTGCCTGGACGCCCAGCCCCGCGGCGCCAGTGGGAGCTGCTGTGCGGCCGCGAGGAAGGGCCTGGCCCAGCCCCGCCCGGCTTGCCGAGGCCCCTCTGCAGTCACACCTCTAGCGTTGCTTCTTGTGCTCAAATTTCCTCTTTGGTGAGGACGTGAATCAGACTGGATTGGAGCTTACCCTAATGGCCTCATTTTAATTACTTAATTGCCTCCTTCGAAGGCCCTGACCACTAATACAGTCACTTTCTGAGGCCCTGGGGCTAAGACTTCAATATGCGAACTTGGGGGAGGCCGTTTCAGCCCATAACTGCCTTTAAAGGTGCATTGATTAACTTTATCTAGGTTTTGTGTAGTTAGAGATTAATAGCAAGAGTTCACCAGTCAAGCAAGCTTTTCAGGGATCCGGCTGGCTGACCTTTGTTCTGATGAATAAACAAACGTTGTAGACCCTTGAAAAACCTTCACTGTTACTACAGAAGCAGATACGTGCATGTAGAAACTGCAGCAAAGCAAAAACAAGAAAATGCGTTCAGGACCCAGAGTTTGCTTCTTGGTGCCTCTCTCTGTTGTTACCTCAGTGTATTCTTCCAGATCTTTTTATCTGTGTGTCTGCACGCGTGTATACTTTATTAAGATGAAGTTGTCCTGCACAAAGGATTGGTAACCAGCTTTTTTTTCTTTTGATAAAAAAAATGATGTCCATTTTTCCTGGTTAATAATTTTTCATTTCACTTAATATCCGGTGATACTCATTGTCCGTTGCCGCGTAACTCTGAAATGTCGCTGCTTAAGCAATACCGTGCTCTCTCGTGATGCTTGGGGTGGCTGGCCTTGCTCCTGTGGTCAAGGGTGGAGGCTGGCTGGGCCTGAGGGCTGAGCGGGAGTCTTTCCTGTGTCTGAAAGGTGCTGCTGCTCTGACTGAGACCCTCTGTTACTCTGCACGCGGCTCTCACCGCACAGGCGGCAGATCAGCTTCTTCCCATTGTGGCCACCTCTGGGCAGCTTGTGTACCATCGTGGCTGCCCCGGGGCTGCTTGTGCAGACATCCGGGAGGGCGAAGGGAGGGGTTGCAAGGCTCTGAGGCCCTGAAGCTCACACAGCCCCACTTGGAGTGCAGAACCAGCCCGGGGCTAGTGAGTGGGGAGGCTTCTTGTCATGTCTTTTCTTTAAATATTTTCTTACACACACATATATAATTGACGTACAACATTATATAATTGGCATACAATATTACTGTAAATTAACTTCAGATGTACAACATAATGATTTGATATCTGTACGTATTGCAGAACAGTCGCCACAGTAAGTCTGGTTAACACCTGTCACCACCTGTAGTTATAGAATTATTTGTTGTTGTGATGAGAACTTTGAAGGTCTGCTCTTTTAGGAGCTTTGAAATATGCAGTCCAGCGTTACTAACTATCACTGCTGTGCTGTTCTTGCCTTTCCCATAACTGATCTGTGTTATGCCTGGAAGTTTGCCCTCGGAGGCCCTCACCCGTTTCGCCCAGGCCCCGGGCTCCACCTCTGGCCGCTGTCAGCCTGTCTGTCGTCTTGTTTCTTACTTTTAGATTCCGCATATAAGTGAGACCACATGGTCCTTGTCTTGCTGTTTGCATTATTTCACTTAGTGTGATGCCCTCAAGATTCATCCATGATGTCGTAAATGGCAAGATGTCATCTTTATGGCCAGGTGATATTTCAGTTTATGTATGTGTAGATGTGCACGCAGACACACACACAAACCACATTTTCCCTGTTTGGGGGCATGAGGGCACACCTGTCTTTTAAGTTGGTGCTTTTGTTTTCCTCAGATGAACACTCAGAACTGGGGTTGCAGGGTCATGCGGTGGCCCTATTTTTAATTTTTTGAGGAACCTCCATACTGTTTTGCATCGTGGCTGCACCAATTTACATTCCCACGAACCGAGCACAAGGGTTCCCTTCTCGCCACATCCTCAATAGACTTTGCTTTGTAATGTGGCGACTACAAAGAATCTGTGGCCATCTCCCACACGAGTTTGTATCCACACTTCACTCACTGTCCCACGAAATCCTCTGCAGCTGGTTTGTTCAAACCAGAAGCATTCACTTGGTCGTCTGCTTAAAGACTCTCAGCCTGGAACACTCCCTTCTTTACGTCCTTGCCTTATTGACCTGAAAACATATAGTGACTTTAGCTTATTCCTCTGCTGAATTCCAGTATGTGGGAAATCAGAGCTCAAGTCTTGATAACTGGACATTAGATATTTTTACTGGAACACACCGTATCGCAGTGCAGAGACAGACGATCCGTTGTCAGTGACGCTCAGACTCAGTTGCAGAGGTGGTCATCTGATCTGTTCATAATAGTTACGTTTTTTTCCCTTAAAAGTGAAAATAATCTGTGATGTTTTGATACTTTATGGTTTTAACATTTAACACTTGGTAATTCATTGCTTAAATCAACTGTTTCATTGTGAGTTACAAAACTGTTTGTTGTGATGAGAATGTTAAAGGCTTACTCTCTCAGAAACTTTCAAATATGCAATCCAGTATTATTAACTATAGCCACCCTGCTGTAGGTGATATCCCCATGACTGATTTATTTTATAGTTGGAGTTTTGAACCTTTTGACTAAAGGGTGATTTTTCTAAATCTGTTGTTTCTTCTACATCTGTTTGTTAGTTAACATTCTTCTGAAAAAGTATGGCTTTGTCTCATCCACTGTAATTTTTTGTTTGCCCTGAGATCCTGAGATATAATTTCTGATGGAAAGATCAGATGTGGTCCCTTTAATTGCCAGTATTCAAAGAAAGAAGTCAAAGGGCACTCAGATGGCGCTGTGTTTCAGGATCCCTGATAATCGGCTGTCTTCAGCCGTAACCAGAGGCGGCCTGGTCTGTAGACTGCCTGGCCTTCCTCGTTTTCACTTCGCAGAGTGTCCTGGGGTTCACTCTTTATTAGTCTGTAAAGCTCTTCCCCATCCTTTTTTGTCCCTGCACAGGTTTCCGTCCCACTCCGGAACACACCCAGACAGTCCTCTAGGGTGGATCCTTGGGTTGTCTCCAGTCTTACCCTTTGATCCAGAGTACACAACTCGTACATGTCATTTCCCACTTGTGTAGGAAAAAAACTAGCCTTAACTCATGGGAAGAGGTTGCCTGATCTATATTTTTGCCATCTTTAATTTCACATAACCTTTCCACAGGGGTTGTGCCTTTACACTCCCACTAGAATTGTGTTAGAGTGCCTATTTCTCCACAAATCATAGTCTCAAACTTCTGGATATTTATCTGTCTCATAGATAGGTGGTGTCTCAGTGTAGAGTTAATTTGAATTTTTTAGTGGGGTTGAATATATTTTTGTGTGTTTAAAAGGTCATTAGTCTTTTTCTGCAAATTGTCTGTACCCTTTGCCCATTTGATTTCATCTCAGTTTTCTAGGAGCTTTTAGATTAATCATTTGAAATAGTCATAGTAAATCCTTTCCTGTTTTCCACTTTTCTTTGGACTTTATGATGTTTTACCATGTAAAACTTATTTAAATTTATATGGAATAGAATTTGTTTAAAAAGATCTTTATGGCTTAGGGAGTTTAAGTCATGGTTAGAAAGGTTGCAGATTCCTGAGGTTATAAGGAATTCACCAGTATTTTTCCAGTGCTTGTATGGTTTTATTTTTTGCATGGAGAGCATCCCAACACCATACACTAAAGAGTCCAGGTTCACACTGGCTTGAGGTGGTGCCTTTTCCATGTCTTAATTCTCGTATATATTCATGTTCTTTCCTG
>SJYF01000760.1:622716-642980 GCA_006410515.1 Procapra przewalskii
TATGGACATGGAGAGAGGGGAGGAGAGGGTGTGATGCATGGAGAGAGTAACATGGAAACTTAGTGGCGGTGTGTAAAGCAGATAGTCAACGGGAGTGTGCTCTGTGGCTCAGGGAGCTCAGACAGGGGCTCTGAACCCACCTGGAGGGCTGGGAGGGGGGTCAAAAGGGGGGGATGCGTGTGAATCTATGGCTGAGTCGTGCTGAGCGCTGACAGGAAAGAGCAAAATTCTGTGAGGCAGCTATCCTTTAATTAAAAAATAAGTAAAATTTTTTAAATTTCTGTTTTTAGAGTTAGACTGCCCACGTTCATAATCCTTATTCTTTCACTTAAAAGATTATGCAGCTCTGGGTCATTTTTTTAACCTCTCTGAGTTTCCGTGTTTTCTAGAGATTAACTTCCTTTCTCTAGGCGTTATTCTAGTATTTAATAGCACCAGCTTCATAGCATTGTTTTTGAGTATCAGAGTTGTTATTGTATCTAAATAGAACAGGCACACTGAAAGTGCCCAGCATCTCTAGTTACTATGTCGTTGTCTAGTCTTAAAAGCAGTGAGCTGTGTTAAGATACAGATCTTAAAGGAAGTCAGCCGAAACTCTGTTTCACATCACTTTAGTTCTTATCTGCCAGGAGCCCGTTCCCACTTACCCTGTCGAGCTGGGTCACTGAGACGCTGCCTCTGCACAAGCAGCCGTGGCCAGCAGCGACCGAGCCAGCACCCGTGGTCCATGTACGTTGTTTGTCCACAGAGGCCAAAAGCCTCAGGAATATCAGTAGAAACTGAACGTTCTATGCTGTTTGTTCCCATAAAGAGGATAAAAGCTGTCAGCACTGGCTTAAACAAAAACCAGCAGTCATGCTTGCGGTTCGTTGTGGAAGAAACTGGTGGACACTTGAGAAATCTAATTTCTAGAATTCTAATGAATGCGTAGTTTTGAGAGGAAAGTTATTCAAGGTAGATAAGTTGGCATGGACCAAGGCCCTCCAAGCAGAGTCAATCTTAAACAACTCTGATCGCAGACAGCTCCCACTCAGGCGCTGTACTCCATCTGAGCTTTTCAGTACTTTTTTTTTAATGGAGGAATGTAATTTATGCCCAGTTGGCGAGGGGTCAGAATGGAGGAGAGGAATGGGGGGCTCCTTGAGTTATAAAGCTGAGAAGAATGTTCCTCTCAGATGTCAGCAACAATTTGGGTTTCCGTGATATCTCTGACTGTATTCCCACCACTGCTGACTCTCCCAGAATCTGCCTGCATTCCTGATTCCATTGTTCTAAGAGACTAAAAACTTTATAATTGAATTCAATAATAATCCTTGTTGTCTTTTCTAAAGTTTGTTTTATATGTTGTCTCACTGCCTGGCTAAACTGTTTTTAGTCTTGAGCACGCGTCAACATTCCCCTCTCGAGTTGCTGGCTCTCTGGCTAAATGCAGAGTGTAAAGACACCAGAGTGCAGTCCCAGCACACCCTCAGAAGCTGGAGATCTTGCTGACAACGAAAACCCATGCTCCATTTCTCTTCTGTAAGCTCTGAACCTCACAGTCCAATTCCAAGTACAAGAAGCTCCAGGACAGCTAATGCCAAGCAAGGCTAGAAGTCAGGGATAAGCGATCTGAACGCTGAGAAGCAGTGGGGCTGGGCGTCTGCACTGAGACGATGGGGTGTGTGTTGCTGGCGAGCTGGAGGACACTCCTCTCAGATGCAGCCCTTATGCCGGCAGCCCACATTTTGGTTTGTTTATAGATTTGATTGGTGTGTTTCCATTCAGATTTATAATGCTGTCTTAAGAGTGATATTCTGAGAACTGTTTTGGCTTGTAACTCCTTGTAGAATCTAATAAAATCTGTGGCCCCTCCCTTCTCAGTAGATGGATATATGATTATATATACTTGAAAAAATTGTGCATAATTTCAAGGAATTTACGAGGAGCCTCCTCTTAACGCTCTGAAGCTTACCTTCCTCTTCGGCAGCCCACCCCAGTATTCTTGCCCTGAGAATGCTGTTGGCAGAGGAGGCTGCCAGGCTGCAGACACTCCTTGGGGTTACAAGCGTCCGACACAGTGGGGTGACTAGGCCACCGCCTTCCGAAAGGCTCCAGAAGGGCTCTCTTGTCCCTTTTCACAGTCTGACAATGTGTGATTCAAGATGGTGCTGATGAGAAGTGCCATTTATTCAGCTTTCACTACTGGTTAGACACCTGTGTGTTCTCCTTGCTGGAAGTGAACTCTGAATTGCCCCTTTCACATCTTCCCTTGCCGCAGGCTTGCGCACTCAGCTGAGGGCCCGTCCCCGCCTTCCCTGAGCTCTGGGTGGGCTAGACCCTGACCCCCACTGCCGCCACCCTTCTCCCAGGCTCCATCACCTCTCTTTGTTTATTGCAGGCAGCCTCCCTACTTCCACTCTTACTGTTCTCAACAAAGAGCCAGTCATTGGTCTGTCAAAACGGAAACCTTGTCACACCACTGTTGTACTCAGAATCTTCCCGAGGCTTCTTATGTCACTCAGAGTAAAAGACGAAATCCTTAAAATGACCAGAACCTCTGTGCTGTCCAGTGCCAAAAGAAGGCCATAGAAAAAGAGAAAACTGAAAAATGATGAATGGGAAAGCTAAAATGGCAGCTATAGATATGTACTTACTCTCTTTCCTTTCAGCCTCTTTGAAAGGCATAAAGCTATATATGGTGATAATGACAATGTATTCTTGAGTTTGTAACACACGTAGTTGTGCCATATATGACAGTAATGTCTCAAGCAGGAAGGAGAGAGAGTGGGCCTACGTGGGAGCAGTGTCTGTATATGTCACTGGGATTGAGTCGGTATGAATCTCACACTGTTTGTGAAAATACATGGTAAGCCACAGAGTAACCACTAAGAAAGTGACTTTGAAATGTTCACTTAATGAAAAAGAAGTCAGGAGGAATAAAGGAACAAAGCTATAAAATCTATAGAAAATGAGGAGTAAAATAGCAGACCTAAGAAGAACAATACAGAAAAGATCGTCAGGACCCAGGTGGTGGGATCACCCACCCAGAGCCAGACATCCTGGAGTGCAGAGTCAAGCGGGCCTTAGGAAGCACCGCTCTGAACAAAGCTTAATGGAGGCGATGGAATTGCTGCTGAGCTATTTTAAATTCCGAAAGATGATGCGGTTAAAGTGCTGCACTCAATATGCCAACAGATTTGGAAAACTCAGCAGTGGCCACAGGACTGGAAAAGGTCAGTTTTCATTCCAATCCTAAAGAAAGGCAATGCCAAAGAACGCTCAAACTGCCACACAATTGCACTCATCTCACAGGCTAGCAAAGTAATGCTCAAAATTCTCCAAACTAGACTTCAGCAGTACGTGAACCGAGAACTTCCAGAGGTTCAAGCTGGATTCAGAAAAGGCAGAGAGGAACCAGAGATAAGATTGCCAACATCCGCTGGATCATGGAAAAAGCAAGAGAGTTCCAGAAAAACATTGATTTCTGCTTCATTGACTTCGCTAATGCCTTTGACTGTGTGGATCACAACAAACTGGAAAAATCCTTCAAGAGATGGGAAATACCAGACCACCTTACCTGCCTCCTGAGAAACCTGTATGCAGGTCAAGAAGCAGCAGTTAGAACTGGATCTGGAACAACGGACTGGTTCCAAATCGGGAAAGGAGTATGTCAAGGCTGTATATTGTCACCCTGTTTTTTAAAATTCCATGCAGAGTACATCATGCGAAATGCTGGGCTGGATAAAGTAGAAGCTGAAATCACTGTTGCCAGGAGAAATACCAGCAACCTCAGATATGCGGATGCCACCACCCTTAGGGCAGAAAGCAAAGAAGAGCTAAGCCTCTTGATGGCAGTGGAAGAGGAGAGTGAAAGGCTCCCTTAAAGCTCAGTGTTCACAACTAAGGCTGTGACATCCGGTCCCAGCATTTCATGGCAGATAGACGGGGAGGCAGTGCCAATAGTGAGAGACTTCATTTTCTCGGGCTTCAAAATCACTGCAGATGCTGACTGCAGCCATGAAATTAAAGAAGCTTGATCCTTGGAAGAAGAGCTGTGACGGACCTAGAGGGCATGTTAAGGAGCAGAGACATGACTTTGCCAACAAAGGTCAGTATAGTCAAAACTATGGTTCTTCCAGTGAAAGTGAAATGAGAGTCACTCAGTCATGTCCAGCTCTTGGCTGTATAGTCCATGGCCGTCTCCAGGCCAGAATACTGGAGTGGGTAGCCATTCCCTTCTCCAGGGGATCTTCCCAACCCAGGGATGGAACCCAGGTCTCCCGAAAAGCGGTGGGATCCTTTACCAGCTGAGCCACCCTCGCGCTCATCCTGCCTTTTCTCGTAGTGACATATGGATGTGAGAGCTAGACCATAAAGAAGGCAAAGAGTTGATACATTTGAACTGTGATATTGGAGAAGACTCTTGAGAGTCCCTTGGACTGCAAGGAGATCCAGCCAGTCAGTCCCAAAGTTAATCAGTCCTGAATATTCACTGGGAGAATTGATGATGAAGCGGAAGCTCCAGTGCTTTGGCCTCTTGATGCGAAGAGCCAGCTCATTAGAAAAGACCCTGATGGTGGCAAGATTGAAGGCAGGAGGAGAAGGGGACGACAGAGGATGAGATGGTTGGATGGCATCACCGATTCGATGGACATGAGTTTGGGTAAACTCTGGGAGTTGGTGAAGGGCAGCGAAGCCTGACATGCTGCAGTCCATGGGGTGGCAGAGAGTCGGACAGGACAGAAGACACTTAGCAAAAAAGTGTTAGAAAAATAGAAAAGGGTCACTTCACAGTGGTAGAAGGTCCTATGTCTGTGGATTGAAAGCCTTTATATTATTAAGATGGCTGCTGCTGCTGCTGCTGCTGCTGCTGCTGCTAAGTCGCCTCAGTCGTGTCCAACTCTGTGTGACCCCATAGACGGCAGCCCACCAGGCTCCCCCGTCCCTGGGATTCTCCAGGCAAGAGCACGGGAGTGGGGTGCCACTGCCTTAGGATGGCAGTACTCCCCAAATTGATCTGTAGTTTTAACAAACCTCTCTCAAAATCCCAGCTTATTTTCTTATGAAGATTGACAAAGCCATTCTAAAACTTATATGGTAAAATGAAGGAACCTTAGAATAGCTGAGACTGTTTCGAAAAGGAAGAATCAAATAGCAAGACTCACGCTTCTAAGACTTGCCGCAAAGCCGCGATAGTCGAGGGAGTGTGGCGCTGGAGTGAAGGTAGGCACGGGGAGAACGGGGTTGGGAGTCTGGAAATAGATCCTCACGTGTATGGGCAGTCAGTTTTTTGACAAGGATGCCAGTGAGGAAAGAAGAGTCTTTTAAACTAATGGTACTGGGACAGCTGGATAACCATATGCAGACATGAAATATGTTTGCAGTAAGCCGTGGAAAGATGCTAAATAATGTTTCCATTCAGGAAAATGCAAATTGAAACCGTAATGACACCCCACTACCCACCAAACAGACCGACTAGAATTATAACGGCTGAGGGCACCGGATGCGCATCTTACAGAGACTCCCGCTGACCTTCCGGCCCTGCGGGAGGTGAGGACATCTCTTCCGTAGCCAGAGTGCAGACGTCCTGGCCCCTGCCTTTGTAGCTAACCTCGCGTCCCTCGCGTCCCTGCTGTGGATGAGGGCGTCTGTCCTGTAGCGAGACTGCAGATGTCATGGCCCCTGCCGTTGCAGGCCTTCGGCTGCCTCTCTCCCTGCCTCCCTGGTGTGGACATCTGGGCCGCCGGGTGGAGCTGGTGGCTCACCAGGCCTTCGGCTGCCTCTCTCCCTGCCTCCCCGTGTGGACGTCTGGGCCGCCGGGTGGAGCTGGTGGCTCACGCCTGCAGTGTGCAGCCCTGCGCCTGCGGATGAAGCGTGTGTTGCGAGTGCAAGTCTGCTCCTTGGGCTGCTGGCCTGTTCCACAAGTGGGAAAGCCACTCACTGTTGGTTTAGGTTTGTCTTCTTAGATCTTTAGTTAATTCTTAGTCTCCCCAGTAAATGAAAGGAAAACACTTTTTTTGTGCTCTGAGCAGCAGCAGCCTGTGGTAGCTCTGGCTCCGAGAGAGGCTTCCTCTGCTCAGGTCGGGACGCAGTGGAGCCGTTGTCTGTGTGTTGGTCACTCGCTTCTGCCTGACTCTGTGGCCTGGTTCAGGTCTCTTGATTATAAAGCCTAAGTTCTTTGGATTATATCAAGTTGCCTCAAAGACAGGAGTACACTGGTTTTTTTTTCCCCCCACAACCCACTTGCCTTTGAGTTTCAGAGTGATGTTTTCAGACTCCAGTATTTATTCCAGTATAAAGGATTTGTGTTTAGTTAATAAAGCACTAAGCATCTGTTGAGTGCATACTGCATGGAAGCACTTGTTGGGTTTTTTAAGATGAATACCTTGATCGTGACTTTAAAAGGTTCAGAATGTAGCAGAGAAGGAAAGTATGCAGATATTATCAGTGCAGCAAGATAATTGATGTTGTGTAAGTCTTAATAAGTACAGAGGGTAACATAGGAGGAACTAATCCACTCTGCCTGAGAGGTGATTGAAGAGATAATTGAATAGGACATTCACGGATGTGTAGGAATTTGTCATCTGGTCCGCTGACCTACGAACACCTACTTCTGGGCCATGACAGACGGTGGGAACCAGGTTTAAATAAGTAACTACTTAAAGGCAGAAAATACTCAGTGTTGGTTTGCAGGAATGCTGTGTTCCTTTACATGTCTCTGATAATAAGTTTGTGTTAGGATATAATTAAGTGCAGAAGTCAGAAGTATCTGTCAAAATACAGAAGTCTTAGACGGGCAGCGCTTTTTGCTCTCTTGTGCTTTGTAAAATACGTTGCAACGCAACTAGCTTTTAGAGCCCTTTCATTCTGTGGAATCTGCTGTTTGGAATTTAAAATTAAATGGGCAAGATAAAAATTTGTGAGTTTGTGAAGATTTTCCTTTGGTCTTTGATCAAATTGTGGTAAACTTGACAAATGAATATCCCTGGGACGTGTGCTTTTTCAGCCCTGTCTTTTTGGCATTTGTAATCCGCGCCTGCAACTGTTTTCTAGGGGTGTTTTGTTTCTCACACACAAATGCTGGCTAAGGTAGTAATGGTTAGTTTCTGATCAAGCTGTTAGCGCTTTCTCAGTAAATGTCGTCTTAGAGCCGATTATGAACTCTGTTGTGGCTTGTTATTATTCAGCTCCTTGTTTATTTTTCACTGTAGCTTTTTTGTCTCTTATTTCATTATTCCTCATGGGATAAAAAGGGCAAATTGAAAGGGAAGTGGGCATCTTTTCATTTCAGGCTTTGATTCAGCTGTGTACTCCTGCTTTTACTGTTGATTTGCAGGGCGCAATAAGAAGGCTACCTGCTACTTAATACAGTCTTGGAAGGACTTTCCAGACAATTCTGAAAAACAGGGAATCTGCTTAAAAAAAGTGACTGGCCATTACTGCAAAGCAACGGCTGGGATTTCTGTTTGCTTTACTCCGTTCCTTTTACTTTAGTTACTGCAGTGGTTGGCGATTTGGTACTCTACCGAAAGTTACGATTGTGTGCTGATGGCACGGGTTTCTGATATGCTGCATTTGGGAAAATTATTTAAATATATGCAGATTTCACATAATAGTTTTAATAGCAATATTCTATGCTAATTCATTTGATTGCATTTTAGGGTAGTCATTAACTCATAAAACTATTTATATAAATTTAGTAATATTTTCTATATGAAACTATATACTAAGAATTCTGCCAAAATAATATATTAAAATTAGTGCCTTATGGTTAATCCAAAGTGATTAAAAGGAAATAGTTCCTTTAGTTTATGAATACAAGTCAAAGACAGAAAAACTGTATTTCGTTTTTAGATTATATAAATGGTGGAGAGCTTTTCACTCACCTTTCCCAGAGAGAGCGCTTTGCAGAGCGCGAAGTGCGGATCTATGCTGGGGAGATCGTGCTCGCCCTCGGACACCTCCACAAGGTAAGGCGCTCCGCTTCCGGGACTGGCCTTCTGAAGAGTCTGTTAACTGAGGTGCTGGTGGAATGAAGAGAGCTGATGTGCTGACTTGCCACTGTCTCAGTGGAGATGGCGGAGGCACACTTGACAGGCCACAAGCGCTTTTCCAGTCTTGCCCTTCCCTCTTTAAAAGTCTTTCTTTCCTTTTGTAGTTCCTGGGGTGCAGATTAAAAAAGTAGAACCTGAGCACTTTTTTTTTTGGTTTTGTTCATGAAAAATCCTCATGCTTATTACCCAGTATCATTAAAATTAAAAAAAAATTATTCTTCAAGTAACCTTTAAGATTAAACCACAAGCCGTAATACGCACTTCCTTAACTGTGACTTACTCCACTGCAGACTCTGCCCGTGTGTCTTCTGGGCCTGTTTCCCTATTAGCTTGAGAAAATTGGAAGAAGCACTCGCCTACAGACGCAGCTATCCCGCTGCCCTGCCGGTTCTGGCTCGCTTTTCTGTTTGTTTTGCCCCAGGTCCTCTCTCGCTCCCCTCTGTCCCTCCCACTCCGTGACCTTCATTGACCTAAGCTCAGTTACTAAAAACTTTAAGTGGTATTCATGTATGTATGTGAGTTTGAATTCTGTAAAATCAGCTTAAACTTTAAAAAAATGTTACTTCAGATACTGTTAATCTTGCTCCAAGATATTTTGACTAAAAACTTTTTTTTTAATGAGGACCTATCATTGTAGAAGCAAGCAGTCATTATGTGGATTAGGTGTGTGTGTCGCCTCAGAAATAGAAAGTACTAGAACATTTTTTATCATAATTGTGTGGGACCACAAGAAGCATGACCTGAATCACTACATTTGGATGCTATGAGCATGTCACAAAGTCACTGTTTTTCTTTGTTGTATGTTCATGTTCTAAACTAGATTACAGATAAAAAGAGATGAAAGAGCTGATTATGCAGCACACAAAAGAATGGAGAGAAATGAGGGGGAGAGAGGAAACTTTTAAAGGGGCAGGGAAATTGGGATTGCAGGATGGAAGCAATGGATGGGAGAGGCTGTGAGGACAGATGAGAAGATACGGGAAGGAGAGGATGGAGAGATGGGTGAGTCTGGGCCAGACAGAAGCATCACCGGGCAGGGAGGTGGGGACAGGGTGAGAACAGGAGGCCTAAGGGGAGTGAAGGAAAGGGTGGTGAACAGGAGGGGGAGTGAGAGAGGCTGTGGGGCGCAGGGCTGCAGGGCTGTAGAGCAGGGGAGGCCTCGGGTGGGAGCCTGAGTGCTTCCCTGAGGCGTGTTCCTTCTGACAGAGCCCGTGGTGTGGAGGTGCGTTTACGCCTTTAGTTACTTTTGTGGGACACACACACACACACACATGCACACACGCACGTTATTATATATGTGTGTATATATATTATACATGCATCAGATTGGGCCTAGGAATAGGCTGAAAAGCTTTGTTTTATGCTTAGAGGAATCAGATGTAATTTTTATAACATAAAAATGATGGTGGAAATCACCATAAATATAAGCGTAAACACAAAATGCAAAGCTCCAACAGATAAGCTAGTAAATTCTGTTTTTAATTTGTATGAAAACTGTTAATTCTGTTTATTAAAGGGAAAATCCATCAACTTTCATTATTATTAAAACAGGATAATCAGAAACAGACAGGTAGAGAATATGATGATACCAGATATAAATGTAATTGATATGGAAAGTGTATACAGATTAGATCTTTGTTCAGTTTCTCTTAATCTTACCTTGTAAAAAGAGAAATACAAAGAAATATAGCACAAAGCCAGAAATGTTAATTTTGGCATGCTAATTTTGAATTTTGAATTTCTCAGGAGAGACAAAAAACGGGGTGTTTACTTGGAACTGATGTGGTAAAGCAGGTGGTAAATCACTTATTCCTAAAATCTTTTCCAAAGAGGTTGTCTGAAAAAAAAAAAAAAAGTCATACTGGTTGTCAGGTTCTTGTGGGCTTCAAGTCAGATACCCCTTCAGCAGGCTGCACGCACAGGAGCCACGCCTCCCAGGAGGGCGAAGGGTTCTTGAAAGAAAATGCCTAGTATTTTTCCTTGTATAATCTTTGAATTTTAAGAAAGTATCAAGAGTTTTCTTTTTCGTATACTCGGTGTTGATGAAAGCACAGTCTTAAGCTTGCTAATGATCAGTATAAAGAGTTAAAAAACATTCAGTCCAGGCTGACATGACAGGGAACGGGGAGTTCATATCTGTCAAGTACTGCTTGTATGACTTGGGCAGATTTATTTATGTCATATAATTAAGATGCTTTACAATAAAACTTACATACAAAACAAAATGGAGGGATAGTTAGAAAAGTACAATGTGATTATAGGTGCTGTATGGGAAAAAAAAGGCAGCGCAGGAACTGGTTAGCCAGGAAGGCCTTTGCGAAGCCGTCAAGAAATGGTGAACGTGAACTGGCTAAGAAAGCCCCTGAAGATCCTCTGAAGGGAGGGTGAAATCCATCACGAAGAGTAACCCAGGAAGGGGCAGTCGTCAAAGCAGACGCCAGAGAAGCCAGTCTGACAGAGGTGCTTCCTCCCTGCGGGGTCGCGGCTCCAGAGGCCCCAGGAGCCCAGCAGATGAGCAGGGAGACAGAGGGACTGAGGTCGCTCTGCCTGTGCCGAGGGGCGTCACAGCACCCTGAGCAGCGGGATGCCTCTTTTGGTTTGTTTTCAAGGTTCATAATACAGACTTTGCTAATTTACTTTTTGAAAATTGTTATTTTGAAATGCATCTCTGTTTGTTTTTACAGTTGGGGATTATATACCGTGATATTAAGCTTGAGAATATTCTGCTTGATTCTGATGGCCATGTGATGCTGACAGATTTTGGTCTGAGTAAGGAGTTTGTGGCTGACGAAGTGAGTATTGTATTTTAATTTGAAGTTAGTAAAGCCGAGTGTGAGCAGTGATGAAAATTAGCTGTAGGAGGAGCACTTAGTGGGGTATTACTGGATCTATTGTGGACTTTTGTACAAGTTTGCCCGGAGGGACACTTTGACGTGCGTGACTGTAAAGCTTTCAGTCTGAAATTGCCGTGGAAGCCTCCTGTTAGAAGTGACCCTTTCACGGCTGTATCAGAATACAAAGCCGAATCACACATTTAACTTTCTCCATAGAATATGACTGAAAATCTTGAGTAACCCTTTGGGCCTTTTAGGAGAGTCATAGCTTAGATAATAGCCAATGAAAAATGACAGAACGGGGACGCTCGTGGTGGTCCAGGTGCTAAGACCCCCAGCGTCCAAGGCAGGGGATGCAGTTTGATCCCTGTTGTGGGAACTGAGGCGCGCGTGCCTGCAGTGTGGCCAAAACGAAAGAGTCACAAAGCGAAGCACGCGCAGCTTACACTACACCCGCAGGGTGGGGCGCCTCGTTACGGCCCTTTAAGCTCATTTGACAAAAACAGCAAGGATCTACTTACTAGACCTAAGTTTTTAATAAGCTTGCTGTGGATGTTTGCTCATACAAATTAAAATGTAATAACTGATGTACAGATTTTAAATATGGAGGACTCTGCATTTTCAGTATTGATTAAAACTTATTGTCACAGATTTATTTAATAACATTAAAAATTAGACATTTTTAGTTGTAATTAAATACTATTTAAGTAGCAATTATAAATTAAAAGTACGTTTTATATTACTAGTCTTTCAAGAGAGCTAAGTAAACTTGAATGCGAAACTTTGTTATAATATACACAATTATAGTAAAATTTTTGTAGTAAAAGACTTTGTTGTTGTGAAACCCATCTTGGGTGCTAGATTAGGTGTATCCATTTCTGATTGTTTGCTTTTTAGAATATTTCCAAAACAGTCTTAGGTGAACTAGATAAGTACTAAAAGTATGAAAACAAAGGATCCCAGGTTTTTTTTAATCATATCTGTCTCATTCAATCACTTATGAATAAATTTTTCTTGACCTCCTCTACTATGCTAGGTATTGGGTGATACAGGGACAGATTAAGGGGAAATGGTCTCCACCTTCATGAGCCTGAGGATATAACAGTATATTAGTTATCTTTGATAGGAAAATCATAGTTATAAAGCAGATGAGGTGAACTTTTGAGGAATTTACTTCAAAGTTTGCTTTTTCAAACTTTTCTTCTTTGTTTAAAATTTTAGTAGTGACTTAAAAAATGTGATGGATGAAATATGTTCATGGCTGTTTCCTCACTAAACCCTGCTGCTGCTGCTGCTAAGTCGCTACAGTCGTGTCCGACTCTGTGCGACCCCATAGACGGCAGCCACCAGGCTCCCCTACAAGTAAAAGAGAAGGAGTGAAATAGGCGTGCACGCAGAAGGGAGAGAGGATCACTGAGACGGAAACCTGATGACCAGTGGTGCTTTCCGGGAAAGGTCCGACTCAAAAGGGGGACATCTCAGGGAAAAGCAAACAGACCAGGAACCTCAGTTAAGTCCTGTTAGGAGGCCAGAAGGGGGGTTAAACAAAGACCAAGAGGAAGGAGGAGATGTGTCTGTTTTCTTAGCAAGAACTCAGCCAGTGAAAGGCTCGTGATCCAGCCAGTGAAAGGCTATGGACGCTGGGTTCGCCGTAGCCCTCAAAACTGCCTTTTCCCTCAATGAACACGGTCTGTTCTACACTCTGCCTGAGGATTATCTTGTGGCTCACGATAGATATGGGTCCCAAATTGCAATTCTTTGTTGATTCCCAATAAACCCTCTTTTGTAGAAGAAGGAAAAAATGTGGGAGGAGGCGGGAGGAAAACAGCAGCCAGATTCTGGGAAGTGGACGGCAGAAACACCAGTCGCCGTCAGTTTCCACCCCTGAAGCATCTGAGTCCTAAGCCAGCGACAGAAGCCCCAGCGCAGGCTGATCTGCACCTCTCACCCCCAGAAAGGCTCAGGGATTAGCCCTCATCCCAGGCATGCAGGACACAAGAGGACCTATTGAAAGTCTATGTAAGAAACAGCTGCCTCCCCTGCCAGACCCCGTGTCTGCACTGCTGCAGAGAAGCCTTGCTCTCCTGACCCTCTTGGAGAGCTGCGAAGGCTAAACAGGCAGACTGGACTCGAGGACGAGGGCCATGGGGGAGGGGGAGGACGCCGGCGACGCCAGGGGGCCGCTGGAGGACGGACCCTCACCGTGGGACGCCGAGGCCTCTGCTGCCCCCGCACCCGGAGACGAGAGCGGGCAGGACGCCTGTCTGAGGACAGCAGTCTGCAGGTGCTGGCGCCGGGGGTTCTGCCTGTGAGGTGGTCCGGCCAGACCTCCGAGTGACGCCTGAGGCTTGGCCACAGCCTCGGCCACAGAAGCCCGTTCGAGGCGCTGCCACACTCCGTCTTTCCGTTTTGGCCTCAGCGTGTGTCTCAGTTTGCTCTGTCCTACCGTATATTCGGAAACATTCTGAGAAGGGCTCTGGCGACGTCAGTAGACCACCAGAGGACCCTGGCATGTGACGATGGAGGACCCCCCTCTCCCCCACAGAGAGATCTGGTGATCACTCTTGCCTCTCTCCGTGGAGCCGCTCATGCACTTACTCATCCGCTCCATCTGTTTGTTGAGCGCCTTCTGTCTGCCTGTCTCCAGGCCAGGTTCTGGTGCTGCAACGATGAAAGAGTCACTGAGTAAACCCCGTGTTTCTGGACATGTGCTTCTGGATTTCTGGTCATTTGGCAGATGGCAGAAACAGACTTTGGGCCGTTCTGTTAGAAACCAAAGCAAAAAAAAATAAAAGCCAAGCGTGATCAGAGCCACTGGGCTTTAGCACAGGTGCGCCAGCGCTGCTGAGTGACGGAGGCAGCTGTGTCGCTTTCACAGGGGAGGCTGTGTCTTTTGCTGGACGTGTCAGCAGCTACTCCTCAAGGGAGTGAAGGGAATTCTTAGTGGATGCCAGTGTTGGAACCTTTTGTTTAGGTCCAAAAATGAGATAATGGGGTTCAGCCTGAAGTGAAGCAGTTCATGGACTCTCCGGTTATTCACTGGATGCAGCCTGGCTGCATTTTGTGTGGTTATGTGTTAGTCATATGTCACTAAGCCTGACGGTTCCATCTCTCCTTTCCCCTCAGACGGCCAGCTTGCTCTTAGCTGAAGAGGATGATACCACTCTGCTAGACTTTAGGTTTGATTCTCAGGGCTCAAGGAGGAAGCTGCTTTTTCTGAGTCCGCTAACCCTCAATTGAATGAGCCTGTTAAAACTCGATCTAGTGATCCTGTGTTCTCCTGGTCCCACCTGCGTCTGCTCATCGGGTTTCCCGGTCTGGGCCTTTCACACCTCGGCGGCACTCCCCTCCAGCGGTCTGTCTCAGCTAGCTCGCTCTCCTTTTGTCTGGGCCTTTCACACCTCGGCGGCGCTCCCCTCCAGCGGTCTGTCTCAGCTAGCCCGCTCTCCTTTTGTCTGGGCCTTTCACACCTCGGCGGCACCCTCGCCCAGCGGTCTCTGTCTCAGCTAGCCCGCTCTCCTTTTGTCTGGGCCTTTCACACCTCGGCGGCGCCCTCGTCCAGCGGCCTCTGTCTCAGCTAGCCCGCTCTCCTTTTCGGCCCCTGTGCCAGCCTGGCGTGTAAAGTGCCGTCTTTCTTGGAATGAGCTGCTGCTTCATGTGTTGCTCTGCTGCCTCCTTGGCTTCCAGCACGAGCTTCACTTTGAGGCTCCTCCGTGGCTGCCAGTTTAGGGAGAGGTTATGAGTCTGTCTCTGACAGGCCCCTCTCCTTTTCTACCTTTTTCTTCTTCCACTTGGATGGTTCCTGTCACCATTTAAGCCTAGTCTCTCTTGTCTTAAATTTTTAAAAGGGAGAGGTGAGTGGGTGGGTGGACTGAGTGGTGAACAGTGAACAGTCTCAGAGTCCCATATTCCCTTTCAGCTCTGGTCTCGTGTTTTCCTTTGTAAGTATGTGTACAAATGCCTGCCTGTTGCTCGCTCCCTAACCTGCTCCCGTGAGACTCGCACCTCCCACCGGCTGACTGAGCCTGTCCTCGCCACGGCCGGTGCTGACTTCCACTCCGGGTGCTGTCGAGTCCTCAGCTGACTTGACTGCCCGGTGGCGTGGAGCTGGAGCTCGCCCCTCAGCACGGCCGCTGCGCCTCCACGCTCCCCGCCTTGCTTCCTCAGTACGCGTGACCTGCCGCTGGTGCGTCTCCCCTGACTCTCTCCAAGATCGCATAAGCTCAGCATTTCTAAAACTGAATCACCATTCCCCCATCCAAACCCACTTCTCTTTTAGTTATCACAGTTTTGTGTATTACAAATTCTGCTTTCACTGAACCTAGGAAATGTATTTTCCTATTTAATTTTCAGAATTTTACTTTGTTTGACAAGTCTTTATTTTTTTATTTATTTTGATTGGAAGACAGTTGCTTTACAAGATTGTGTTGGTTTCTGCCATGCATCAACATGAGTCAGCCGTAGGAATTCTCATGTCCCTCCCTCTGGAACCTCCCTCCCGCCTGTTTGAAGTTTCTGTTCATGGTGTGCTACTTACCTGTGTGTAGAGTTGTTTTCTGTTCGTTGCTGGCTGCACCGTGTGGCGTGGGGGATCTTAGTTCCCGACCAGGGACTGAACCCATGCCCTCTGCAGCGGTAGCACCGAGCCTTAAACACTGGACTACTGTGGAAACGCTCGTGTGTTTATTAACTTTAACGTTCAACAAGTATTTGGTGAGTACTACTGTGTGCCAGGTGTTGTGCTGGACTCTAGAAGTACTGCTGCTGCTAAGTCGATTCAGTCGTGTCCGACTTTGTGCGACCCCATAGATGGCAGCCCGCCAGGCTCCCCCGTCCCTGGGATTCTCCAGGCAAGAACACTGGAGTGGGCTGCCATTTCCTTCTCCAATGCTGGAAAGTGAAAAGTGAAAATGAAGATGCTCAGTCGTATCTGACTCTTAGCGACCCCATGGACTGCAGCCTACCAGGCTCCTCCGTCCATGGGATTTTCCAGGCAAGCGTACTGAAAGTACAGCAGTGAACATAACCAATTCCTGCCCTCGTGAGCCTTGATTGTAGAGGTATTCATCACTGTGTTATAGTTTTTAGATTGCAGCTTGCTAACTAAATTGTATAGTGGATAAAATTGATTTGTTTTAGAAGCCTTAATAATATTTCATATGATAATGAACAATTTACAAATTTGGTTCTTTTACTGATATGTTTTCTCAACACAGAATTTTAAGTTCTGAAAAGAAAAACAAGATATTTCTAAACATCTGCACGTTAATCTGTGCTCATCACAGGGGCTTTACGGAGGCAGCTCAGCAGGCATCTCCCAGATCCTGCTGTGGGTCAGGCTGCTGGGTAGTGGACGTATGGCTTTTAACATTGAAGACAGGAAAGGAGTGCGTCAGGGCTGCATCCTGTCACCCTGCTTATTTGACTTATACGCAGAGTGCATCATGAGAAACGCTGGGCTGGAGGAAACACAAGCTGGAAGCAAGATTGCCGGGATAACTATCAATCACCTCAGATATGCAGATGACACCACCCTTATGGCAGAAAGTGAAGAGGAACTAAAAAGCCTCTTGATGAAAGTGAAAGAGGAGAGTGAAAAAGTTGGCTTAAAGCTCAACATTCAGAAAGCAAAGGTCATGGCATCCGGTCCCATCACTTCATGGGAAATAGATCGGGAAACAGTGGAAACAGTGTCAGACTTTATTTTTGGGGGCTCCAAAATCACTGCAGATGGTGACTGCAACCATGAAATTACAAGACGCTTACTCCTTGGAAGAAAAGTTATGACCAACCTAGATAGTATATTTAAAAGCAGAGACATTACTTTGCCAACTAAGGTCCATCTAGTCAAGGCTATGGTTTTTCCTGTGCTCATATATGGATGTGAGAGTTGGACTGTGAAGAAGGCTGAGTGCTGAAGAATTGATGCTTTTGAACTGTGGTGTTGGAGAAGACTCTTGAGAGCCCCCTTGGACTGCAAGGAGATCCAACCAGTCCATTCTGAAGGAGATCAGCCCTGGGATTTCTTTGGAAGGAATGAGGCTAAAGCTGAAACTCCAGTACTTTGGCCACTTCATGCAAAGAGTTGACTCATTGGAAAAGACTCTGATACTGGGAGGGATTGGGGGCAGGAGGAGAAGGGACACGACTGAGGATGAGATGGCTGGATGGCATCACGGACTCAATGGATGTGAGTCTGAGTGAACTCTGGGAGGTGGTGATGGACAGGGAGGCCTGGCGTGCTGCGATTCACGGGGTCGCAAAGAGTCGGACACGACTGAGCGCCTGAACTGAACGTTGAAGACTTTAAAGGCATTTTTCTAAAAAGGGCATCTGTTCTTACCTGTTTATAAGAGAATAATGTCAAGGCAATATATTCATGTGTTATTAATTACACTATATTTAAAAATGGTATATGCGTTCTGTGTTTTCATAATTTAACATTGAGCATTTGAAAGATTCACAGTAGGTTATTAACATGAATCCTCAGGTAGATAGATAAAACTGGAAGAAAAATGACATCCTGACATTTAAAACAGAGGCAGCTAAGTTAATTATAAATCACTACCACGGTAGTATTAAAAAGTTCTGTAGATTTTTTTCTTTCCAGAAAACAGAAAAATGTAATCTTTGCCCAGTTCAGATAATGTTATTCATTAATTAACTCTTTGCACATAGAAGAGGCATTTTTAATGTGGTGGAAAGGGTGCATACTACGGCCTGAGGATCTTTCTCGGGCTCTGCTTCCCGGCTCTGCCAGGTCCAGCCGGTCGTAGCCCCCCTCGGTCTTCGTATCTTCGTGTATAAAACAGTGTTTGCTGTATGTAATTTATATGGTGTTCATCTGGACACAGTGAAGTGATGCTCCTGGAAGTACTTTTTAAAATGTAAACCACGATATAAATATCAGTTTCCACTTAAAGAGGCACGCGTGTATTCAGATTTCAGATTCCTGTGAGCAAAATCAAAACATACGATTGAGGATCGTACATTATTCTCCCTCAATATCCTTGTTTGTAGGAAAGTTTTAAATGGCCTCTTTCTCTGATAACACCTAGTTAGTTATGTCACTTGCGGAATTCTGCTGGTACACCATGCAGAGCCCGGGGTGCCTGGGTGAGGTTCGGGGCTCAGCAGGGGCCGCTCTGCGTGAGGGGCAGATGGGCGGCTCCCCAGGCAGCGTTCAGTGTCCCCTCCCGGGGGGCCGGCAGCGGCGTCCACCCGTGACTGCTTCCCTTTGCGTGTGCGCCCAAGGGGCCTGTTAGGTCTCCGCCAGGCAGTCCTGTAGTCATTTGCCAACCCTGTGAGTCTTGGATAATTTTAGTATTTTCACGTAAATATTGAGATGGATGTGCTGGGAAAATAGGAGACCTATAAACCAGAGTGTTCTTGTGGCCCCAGTGTTTCCTCTACTCAAGCAATAGTACACAGTGTTCAGATACGAAAATGTGAGCTTTAGCTTTGTGAAGGTTTTTTACAGGTTTGTAAAGCAAACCTCTGTAAAGGTCTCTTCCATCAGATGTCAGAGCAGGTCCCCTGCCCTCAGACAGGAGAAGGGGGAGGGAGACGCAGACGGCTTTTCCCTCAGGCGTCTGCCTCACGGGTCCCTTAGGAACTCTTCTTACGGTGGAAATTTATTGGCTCAGGTAAGATTTATTCACAGTACTATTTCTTATCTTGAGGAAGGTTCAGTGCACAGCTTGAGTAGACAGGTTTTGTGTAAAATTACATCACAGGGCTAGTGGGGACAACTTCTGATTCGAGATTCTTTTCAGAGAAACTTCTGTTGTATATTCTGTTTGTTAAAACTGTGCTGAAACACGCATCCCTGGTGACTCAAAGGCTACAGTCTGCCTGCAGTGCAGGAGACCTGGGTCCGATCCCTAGTCTTCATTTACTTGAAAAGTATTTACTCAAATTATCATCCTGTGTTAGTATAGGATATATTAATCTATAGACATATATATCTATAAATAAGTTATTTTCATCTATTTTCTAAATATCAGGGACTTTCAAACCCCTAAGGGGAATTTAGCAAAAGACACCTGGAATATTAACATTGCATAAATGTGATTAATAAATGTATGTATTTTTCAAATTTCATTAAAAATTTTTTTATACTATATAACATTTAAAATGTAATAAAATACAGAAGATGATACAGCAGAATCTGTGCACCAACTATTCACATATGCAGTTATGGAGATTTTTATATATATATATATTTTTTTTCCCCACTCACTCAGCAATTTTTCTTGATGAGTCTGGCTAATGCTTTGTCTGTTTTATTTATCTTCTCAAAGAACCAACTTTTAGCTTTGTTGATTTTTGCTATGGTGTCCTTTGTTACTTTTTCATTTATTTCTGCCCTAATTTTTAAGATTTCTTTCCTTCTACTAACCCTGGGGTTCTTCATTTCTTCCTTTTCAAGTTGCTTTAGGTGTAGAGTTAGGTTATTTATTTGACTTTTCTCTTGTTTCTTGAGGTAAGCCTGTATTGCTCTGAATCTTCCCCTTAGCACTGCTTTTACTGAGGCCCATAGGTTTCGGGTTGTTGTGTTTTCATTTCCATTCGTTTCTATGCATATTTTGATTTCTTCTGTGATGTTGGTTATTCGGAAGTGTGTTGTTGAGCGTCCATAAGTTTTTATTTTTAATAGTTTTTTCCTGTAATTGACATCTAATCTTACCGCATTGTCATCAGAAAAGATGCATGGAATGATTTCAGGTTTTTTTAATCACCAAGGCTAGATTTATGGCCTGGGATGTGATCTGTCCTGGAGCAGGTTCCGTGTACACTTGAGAAAAAGGTGAAATTCTTCCTTTGCGGTGAAATGTCCCATAGAAATCGATCCGGGCTAACTGGTCCACTGGATCCTTTAAGGCTTGTGTTTCCTTGCTGATTTCCTGTTTAGCTGATCTATCCATGGGTGGGAGTGGGGTATTAACGTCTCCCACTATTACTGTGTTACTGTTAATTTCCCCTTTCATACTTGTTAGCTTTTGTCTTACATACTGCAGTGCTCCTATGTTCAGCTCAGTTCAGTGACTCAGTCGTGTCTGACTCTTTGCGACCCCATGAATCGCAGCGCGCCAGGCCTCCCTGTCCATCACCAACTCCCGGAGTTCACTCAGACTCACGTCCATCTAGCCGGTGACGCCATCCAGCCATCTCATCCTCTGTCGTCCCCTTCTCCTGCCCCCAATCCTTCCCAGCATCAGACTCTTTTCCAATGAGTCAACTCTTCTCATGAGGTGGCCAAAGTGCTGGAGTTTCAGCTTCAGCATCATTCCTTCCAGTGAACACCCAGGACTGCTCTCCTTCAGAATGGACTGGTTGGATCTCCTTGCAGTCCAAGGGACTCTCAAGAGTCTTCTCCAACACCACAGTTCAA
>SJYF01000760.1:665940-676375 GCA_006410515.1 Procapra przewalskii
TTTCTTGGCAAAACTCTATTAGTCTTTGCCCTGCTTCATTCCGTATTCCAAGGCCAAATTTGCCTGTTACTCCAGGTGTTTCTTGACTTCCTACTTTAGCATTCCAGTCCCCTAGAATGAAAAGGATATCTTTTTTGGGTGTTAGTTCTAAAAGGTCTTGTAGGTCTTCATAGAACCGTTGAACTTCAGCTTCTTCAGCATTACTGTTTGGGGCATAGACTTGGATAACTGTGATATTGAATGGTTTGCCTTGGAGACAAACAGAGGTCATTCTGTCATTTTTGAGGTTGCATCCAAGGAGTGCATTTCGGACTCTCTTGTTGACCATGATGGCTACTCCATTTCTTCTGAGGGATTCCTGCCTGCAGTAGTAGATATAATAGTCATCTGAGTTAAATTCATCCATTCCAGTCCATTTTAGTTCGCTGATTCCTAGAATATCGATGTTCACCCTCGCCATCTCTTGTTTGACCACTTCCAATTTGCCTTGATTCATGGACCTGACATTCCAGGTTCCTATGCAATATTGCTTTTTACAGCATCAGATCTTGCTTCTATCACCAGTCACATGCACACCTGGGTATTGTTTTTCTTTGGCTCCATCCCTTCATTCTTTCTGGAGTTATTTCTCCACTGATCTCCAGTAGCATATTGGGCACCTACTGACCTGGGGAGTTCCTCTTTCAGTATCCTATCATTTTGCCTTTTCATACTGTTGATGGGGCTCTCAAGGCAAGAATACTGAGGTGGCTTGCCATCCCCTTCTCCAGTGCACCACATTCTGTCTGCCCTTTCCACCATTACCCGCCCGTCTTGGGTTGCCCCGTAGGCATGGCTTGGTTTCATTGAATTAGACAAGGCTGTGGTCCTAGTGTGATTAGACTGACTAGTTTTCTTGAGTATGGTTTCATTGTGTCTGCCCTCTGATGTCCTCTTGCGACACCTACCATCTTGGGTTTCTCTTACCTTGGGCCTGGGGTATCTCTTCACGGCTGCTCCAGCAAAGCACAGCCGCTGCTCCTTTCCTTGGGCGAAGGGTATCTCCTCACCACCGCCGCTCCTGACCTTCAACGTGGGATGGCTCCTCCAGGCCCTCCTGCGCCTGTGCAGCCACCGCTCCTCGGGCTGCTCCTCCTGGCTGCAAGACCAGTGAATTCCATGAGCATGGTCTATCGCTGTACTTCTTTAGCTATGATGTCAGTTCCTTGATCAGAAACAGTGCTCTCCAGATACCATGATGGTGCATAGGGAATTTTTTAAGCCTGTGGATCACAGTTTTGGCAGAAATATTGCTTGTAGGAAAAGCAGTCCATATCCTTAGTGCCTGCTCTAGTTAGAGTGAAAATCTGTCCCTTCTACAATGACAACAATCTGGTGTAATAAGCCTGCCCTCAGAAGCTGGCTCCTGAGCCTGGGAGCTGGTGCCAGGCACGGTGCTCACTGTTGGTCTCCAGGCAGTGGCCTGAAGCCAGGGGAGTCTTGGTGGGTGGGATCCTGCTGCTGAGTCCAGACCTCGGCTTCAGCCTTGCCTCCATGGCCGCCTTGCCCGTGAGTCCACTGACTGACGACAGGGTCACTGGAGAGAGGCCGGCAGCCCAGCATCTGCACTTGGCTGTTAGCATCCCGGCTACGCAGGGCACCCTGCAGCGAGCTCTCACACAGGACACAGATGCCTCACGTTCTCCCCAGAGAGGTCTGCCAGCAAAGCTGTCCCCAGGTACCTTTGTCAAGGAGATTTCCTTGCCACCAACTTTCCATTCATGCCTTCTGAGTCCCTGACCAGCCAAATTGTTGGCCACAACCCATTAATGGATATAAAATCACGTCTGGCCGTCTGTCCTTGCAAGTGCAGTGAAGGGCTAGGTGCACTCTCAGTGTTCGGGCCACTGGGAGGGTTTGCGCTCACCTTGCATATCGTGCAGAGCTGTTTGTGAGCCAAGCCTGAGCTTCTGCCCCTCTTTCAGCCACGGCAGGGTCTGCCGGTGTGGCCGTCCATAGATGCAGACTGGTGGAGAGAGGGCAGCAGAGCCGGGAAGGGTGCTGTGAGCGTTCAGGCCGCTTCTCCCCGCAGTGCAGGGCATCTCCAGCGCCTGCTCAGTCCAGCCTCGTATTTGCTGTTCCCACTTGGTGGGGGAGTGCTGCTGTGCACCCCCAGCCCCACAGCTTCATGGGCCAGATAAGTGGGCATCGCGGTGGCGTGTAACTTGGGGCCCAGGGTTAAATGTTCAGGCCAAGTAGCAGACCAAGAGCCCTTTCTCAGAGGGGGCGTGGCTACCCTCAGAAGACAGCAGGGATTTGCTCCAAACCCTTAGTGCTCTAGTTCAGCACCCAGGGCTTCCAGAGGCTCCAAACAGTGCCTGTCTGCCACTGCCAGCGCCCCTGGATCTGCTGAATCAGAGGAGCCAGGTGAGAGAGCAGCTTCACAGGGGCCTGGACCCTTCGCTTCTGGACTCCACGCAACAGCAGCTTTTCAAGTCGCTTGGTAAACTGCCCGGAGTAACACACCCCATGATGACTATGCTGCTTCCCACATCCTGAGGCCCGCCAGGCATCGTGCCCCTTGTTCTGGTGGTGGAAGAGGCCAGCTGCACCAGCGCCCCCTTCACCGTGGCAGAGCTGTCTCAAGGTGCCCTGCACCACTGGACTCCTAGAAGCCCACCAGGCAGAGGCCCTGGATTTGAGGCAGATCCATCCCCACCTTGTGTCACACACGGGCTCACCAGTAAGTCTCAAGACATCACTGCTTCTTGCTCACCAGGTCCAGTCAGCCTAAAGCCACCGAGGCAACGGACCAGCGTAGTTGTCTGTGAAGAAGAAAGGCAATCAAGAGCTTTGTGAACTGAATTACGTATGACATAGGGCTGGAGAACGGATAACCCTAGAGGCAGGACTGTGAGGGTACATGGCTGGCTTTGCCAGCCAAGAGGAGCTCTTTTAGGTGGGACTGATGGACAGAGTGGAGAGAAACCAGAGCTTGTATTCATTTACTCAAGCAATGAAACCACGTCTGGTCCAGCAGCTGCACCCAGAGCTCCTGCCTGGCTAAATCTATAACGATCCACTGTCTTCTGCTCGGACCAGGCGGGTGAGCTCACGGGCGCTGCGGTGGGAAGCTGCACTCCCGCCGCTTTCTCATCCTCGCTGGTGCCTCAGCAGCCCCGGAGGTCCTGTGCCGCTTTCTGACTCCCAGTTTCCCGGGCCGAGGTGGTTCCGATGGCCTCTGCTTGGCCCTTCCCACCGGAGCCACCCTCATTCCTGGGGTCAGGGCGCTGGTGCGGGCGCCGGCCAGCTGCCCAGTGTCTGTCCCAACTACACGTCCAGCCCTGGGGCAGGAATCCCAGGACGGGGTCAGGGACAGCTGCATCCACTGTGGAGCTGGACCTGTGCTAGAATGGGCCTCCTTAAGCCCCTCTCCGGCGATGATGGGTCTCCGGGAATTCATGTCGGTTCAGAGCCAGAGGCCGGAGGACCCCGGAGGTCCGATGCTCCCCTTTCCCCCTGGGGCAGTTACTCTGCTGAAAGGCTGGAGGTCCCTCTGGGGAGGGCTGGGAGGAAGACGCACAGTCAGCTCTCAGGGTCCCTCCACAGGGACCCACGCTCCCCTCTACTCAAGAGGCCTTGGGCATGTAACTGGCTCCAGTGTGGGAATTGACGGAGGAGCTGGATGGGGGAGGCGGGAGCGGCGACGGAGGTGATGGGAGCGGCCGTGCCCTGGGCGGTGCGGGTGGGCTCACAGCTGTGTGTGTGTGTGTGAGTCTGTGTGTGTGTGTGTCTGCGTTTATCAGATTGTGCACTTTGCATGCTGAGTTTATTGTACCTCAGTTTTACTTCACCAAAACTGCTAAATTTTTTAGAATGTGCCTTTTACAGGATAGATTAAGAATTAAATAATTTCTCACTATTCTGGCTTATTTAATATCAGAACTAAGTGATGATAAGTATTTCTTATTAAAATCAAATTTAAATCGTGCTTATTATTGTAATTCTCAACATGTCTTTGCTTATTTTAGATGTGCTTTTGGACAGTTTGAGAATGCCTCCGAAGTATAGGAAACCTTGACCACAGTCTTGAGAATTTAGGTCCCGTGCAAGGCCATACCCGTCGTGGTGGCAAACGAAAGGGTGCAGCTGACCTGACAGTGTCTACTAGTGGCCCCTCTGACTGGCGCCCACTTTGGTTCCATGCACACAGTCAGTCTTCCCTCACAGGTTTCCTTCCCACCACAGCTCTGCCTCTAGAGAGACAGCATGTCGCTGGTCTCGGTGGCAGGAGTGTTCCGAACCAGATGATGTTCAAATTTAAATTGCTTTTATTGCCGTTAGATCAGTTAGTTGGCATTCTGATTTTAGCAAGAGAAAGAGTCTGAATCAGATTATCTAAAATCTTAAAACTAGAGTCGATTTCTCAAGAATTTAAATAGGGTTCCTTCCCTTTAATCCATTAAGTATTCACTTTGACTTGTTATTAATAATTTTATTTAAAGCTTGGTGCTAACCTGTGATCCATGGGGTTTTTGGTTTGTTTCATTACTATACATTTACAAACAGTGTAATAGCCGAATTATCCTACATTACTTTTTCCTCCCAAGATAACCATTCTGATTGTCTTTCCTGGTGTAAAATCTTTCGTAAATAGTCTGTTCTTTACAAAATATGCGCCATTCAGATAAATGCATCATTATCTTGTCTCCAGATGTCTTAATTAGCCAGTGCTTTTCTGGTCGTTGAATTCCTCCATTCCTTAATTATTGTACTCTTCCCCAATCTCTGCAGACCTCCTTTAGCTTTTATTTGAGATGCTTCAAAATAATGTATTATTCAAATTATCTGTTTGCCTGTTGTTATCTACGGGTAGCCTAAAGTCAAGACAAATGTGTTTTTCTCATTATCAGATTTCAAACTATGATAAGGATTTAGAATGAGATGAGAGCTTTCTCCCTGGTATAAGAATCCCTTCACCAGTTACCCAGACGGTCATCTCTTTTCTGTCTGAGCCATCAGTGAACAGATAGCACTGTTGTATAAGATATTTTCAAGGAATCCCCTTTCATTTTTTAACTTTAGCAGGTAGAATTTCTCTCTCCTTAAAAAGAAGTTGGAATTAGCTTCCTCTAACCTCTGCACATTGGAGAAGGCAGTGGCACCCCACTCCAGTACTCTTACCTGGAAAATCCCATGGATGGAGGAGCCTGGTGGGCTGCAGTCCATGGGGTTGCCAAGAGTCGGACACGACTGAGCGACTTCACTTTCCCTTTTCACTTTCATGCACTGGAGAAGGAAATGGCAACCCACTCCAGTGTTCTTGCCTGGAGAATCCCAGGGAGAGGGGAACCTGGTGGGCTGCCGTCAGTGGGGTCGCACAGAGTCAGACACGACTGAAGCGACTCAGCAGCAGCAGCAGCAGCAGCAACCTCTGCACAAAATCCTAGTCCTGGGCCCTGTCCACTAAAGAGCAAAGTAATTCTATAGTTTCTTCCAGACCTTGTGTTAGGCCTCGGACGATAGTTTTATCTAGGGTAGGTCTTCTTGTTCTCTTAACTGTTCATGTGAAATCATTTTTAGATTCTTCGTCCCTCGGTGCCATGTTAAACAGAAATTAAGTTTCCAGCATCCGGATCTGGATGGCTGCTCTGGCTTTCCTGCAAGTTCACTCTTTCCTCTGCTCCACACATGTAGCATGTGCTTTTCTGACACGTGTGTTTCCCACCCTCTTTCACTGCCTCTGTGTGGCGGCTCCTTGTTCGGGGCGTGTGTTGCTGCCCCACAGGTGCCCTCAGCCACCGTCTCCTGGCAGCTTTTCTGCATCCCCTGCAAGAGGGAGCCCCCCGCTTGCCTGGAGCGGCGCAGTCAGGATAGTTAGCTCCACCTCCTGCCTGGGCCCCAGGACGTGGCAGTTCTGTCGGCGGCTCTTCTGTCGTCCCCAGCAGCGTTGTTTCTGTCTCCCTCTCTCTGACTTGGGCATTTGCAGACTATGCGCTGAGAGATGTTTGCGTGGTATTTTATTATCCATCGGTAAAGTGTATTTTATTCATGTTTCATTGTGCTGTTATAAGCATATTGTTACATAAAATCATGGTTTAAACAGACTCCAGTCGTGTTGTTTAAGTCAGGGGTTGGCAAACTATAGCCTGCAGGTCAAATCCATTCAGCCCCCTGCTTTCGTGTGGCCTGTGAGCTACGAGAAAATGAAAAGGTGGACAGTACTTTGTGCCATGTGAAAATGATGTGAAGTCTGAGCTTGGTGTCCATCAGTAAAGCTTCGTTGGAGCACGGCATGGGCGTCCCTTACGTGCCCTGTCTGGTTGCCTCTGTGCTGGAGCAGCACTGAAGAGCTGCCCCGGAAGCCCTGCAGCTCCTGGAGCCAGAAGGACGTGCTGCCTGGCCTTGTTATTACTCACCCATTATCCGTTGCTCAGTAGCAAATAACCTCAAAACTTAGTGGCTTAAGACAGAAAACGTTTATAAGCTCAGGGTTTCTGTGGATCAGGAATCTGGGCACAGCTTAGCTGAGTCCTGCACGTCAGGGTCACTCACAGGCTGCAGACGGAGTGTTGGCTGGGCTCTCAGTATCTCAGGGCTCACCTGGAGAAGGGTCTGCTTCCAAGCACAGGTGGTGGTTCCCGGATTCGGTTCCTCTGGGTTGTAGGACTGTGAGCCTGTTCCTTGTGGTGGGGGCCCCTGCAGCCTGGCAGCTGCTTCATCAAAGCAGGTAACAGAGAGTCTGCTGGGAAGGCGGGATGTTCTGTTACTGATGCTGAATGCACCATCTTCCCATCTTTCCTGTACATTTGTGGTCATAACAAAGCCACCAGGTCCAGCCCACACGAGGCTGTGGATACACGGAGAAGAGTGATTGTGGGGATCTTGGGCATCTCTCCACCATGTGCCTTTCACAAAAAAGTTTGAAGATCGCTGGTTTAGGTAAAAATTTATTGGTCCTTCTGATGAGTGTTGGAGCCTGGGCAAGGGCACCAGCCAAAGAGTCTCATCTTGTCATTCTTTTCTTTAGTTTTTGTTCATTTGTTTACTTGGCTGCACCGAGTCTTGATTGCTGCACGTGGGGTCTTCAGCCTTCATCATGGAATACAGGGCCTGTGGCTGCAGCAGGGGGGTCTTTGTCTCTTTTCAGTTGTGACCTGTAAGCCCTTAGATGCGGCACGTGCAGTCTACCTTCCTGGCCAGGGATGGAAGCCGGGCCTCTGCATTGAAAGCACCAGGGAAGTCCTGCATGCATTATTCTTAATTATCCAGCAGACGTGGCCTCAGGAGATACGGGGTAGGGGGGTCAGGAAAGAACTCCGTAACAGGCAGAAGCAAGTGGTGGTGTGGGACGGTCCCCCTGGGGCAGCCAGCACCGTGGCCCCTGAAGGCGTGCTCCTGTGGAGTCGTGGGCTGAGGGCCCCCAATGCCAGCCCTGGGCCCAGACACCTGCGTCCTGTCCTTGGATCCTTGCAGCCCTGAGAGGTCGGTCGCAGCATGTGCTGTGCTGCAGAAGAGGAGCTGCAGGCAGGTGGCCTGGGGCTAACTGCAGGGAGCCCAGAAGTGGTGTTACGCTCTCTCCAGGGCAGCACTTGGTTCCCTGAGGCTGTCTTCTTTCCTGGTTGCCGGGGTCCAGCCCCGGTGGATCAAGGGTAATTCGAAGTGGACACGGCGTGGTGAGGAAAAATTTATTTATTTAATTAGAAAAATAAAGAGAAATTAGGAAGAAGTAGTGTAGTAGGAAAATTTAGTGGAGAAAAGAGATTGGATAACTTGGTTTACGGGGAAAGCTGATAAAACTTCAGAACAAGAAGTTTGCACCATCTACGTTAGGCCACCCGCATCTGTTTGAATAGCGGAGAGTGCCCCGCCTTGGGCTCCCTCTCTCATGGATGTTAGAAGCCAAGGCAAGTAAGTAGACAAGGCGAGCCTCCTTGCTCCAGATGGGAATTCAGCCAGAAAAGGAGAGAAGGAGAATAGACCACACGGGGGAAACCAGTCCAGTGACTGGCCCACCCTCTATTGTCCAGAAAGGCCTTTTACACCTTTTTTTGTACATAGAGATTAATGGATAATATAAAATTATGCAGCATCAGTGTCCCTGACTCTTATCAAGACCAGGCTTTCTCTCTGCATACCTAGTTGTATACATAAGTCTTAGGTGATTTACATCATCTTCTGGCCAGAAGGCCAATTAACATTTTACGGCCCTTTTCTGATAAGGGTCCCTTAACCAGAAGACTTATTTGCCTTAACAGTGTTGTTCTTCCCAAAGTCTGGTGCCACTCTCAGAAAGCACTAAATAAGTTACATTCTTACATAGCAAGGACACAACAATTTATAACAATGAAAGAAGTACAGTGATCTATAACAAAGAGAAAAGTAATTAACTCAAAAGTCTAGTATTGCTAACATCAAAACTACTATATTCCTATTTCTGCATCCCGATTACATTGATTAATATCCTCCCAGGTGCCTAAAAGATAAAGGATATGGAGGCCTGGCGGCAAACATTAACTCAACAAATTCTTCACCAAACTAATTCTTAACTCTAAAAGGCTCTATATCTTTAAGATGTCTTAAGCTTCATGCCTCTCACGGTTGGGGCCTGTAAGCAGACCGGTCAGATGGGTTAGAAGCCATCAGAGGGGTTTCAAGCCAGACATTCTTTTTATATGCAGGAGACTGTTAACTGGAGCTCTGAATTAACTCTTTCCAGAGAAAAGGTGGTAATGTCAGAAGAGTATAGTATAGCAGACAGTAAACAGATTTTGGTTTTGGGGTAGATGGTCAGACAGAGGACCGCTCGAGACCTGACTCGCCTTGCCCGTCAGGTCTCTCCACGTGACCTTGTCTTGTGTGGGATCTGACTCCCCTTGCCCATCAGGTCTCTCTGCATGACCTTGTCCTGGGTGGGATCTGACTCCCCTTGCCCATCAGGTCTCTCTGCGTGACCTTGTCCTGTGTGGGATCTGACTCGCTTTGCCCGTCAGGCCTCTCCGCATGACCTTGTCCTGGGTGGGATCTGACTCGCCTTGCCCGTCAGGCCTCTCTGCATGACCTTGTCATGGGTGAGATCTCCCTGCTGGCTCCCAGCACCTGGTGAGGCAGATGCTTATTTCAGGTGAAGGGTTGGGAAGGGCTGGCCTGTAGACAGCAGTGGGATTGATTTCATTCATCTCTGGAGTGACCAGTGAGTGATTTTTAACTCCTGAGAGGAAACGAAATAGAAGGACGTAGTTCTTGCCCTAAGAAAACTTACATGTTATTTGGCAAGATATGGAATAATTAGATGACAATCGATACTGAGAGATGGTGTTGACCGACGGCCAAGTGGTAAGATGAGTGCTGTGGGAATCCAGAGGGCACAGGGCCTTGGGGTTCGGGAGCATCAGGGATGCCCTGATGGAGCTGCAGGGTGGCCTGGAGCATGGGTGAGGGGACAGGCCAGAGCCTGGAGGCTCTGTGGAGTCCTCGCCAGCCTGTGGACGGCTGTGTGCGAGCCTGTGGCCTTGTAAAGGATCGTCGTTTTATTATTCCTAATCTAAAAGGAGTGTTCTGCTGCTGCTGCTGAATCGCTTCAGTCGTGTCTGACTCTGTGCGACCCCATAGGCTGCAGCCCATCAGGCTCCTCTGTCCGTGGGATTTTCCAGGCAAGAGGACTGGAGTGGGGTGCCATTGCCTTCTCTGAAAGGAGTGTTCACTACAGTTCAAAGCATGCATAAGGAGAGAACAGTGATAAGAACACCCAGAGGTGAGCACTGCTAAAGCATTTCCTATTCATCTCCTTCACCTGAATGATGCTGTGCTCACACTGAAATATGACTTCCCGTTTTGCAGTTTTTGTGTATGTTTATGAGCATTTTCTAATGACAGACTCTTCATAAACACGATCTTGTAGTGGCTATGTGTCATACCATTGAGTAGACGCTTTACTGTTCCGCTCATGTTGAACAGCAATTTAGAGTGAGTGAAGTGTAGCGAAAAATCTTTTTAACACAGGTAGGCACGTAAGTGATTCTGTCACTTTGGGACCACTGGGGAACCAGAAAGTGAAAGTCAGCGATGACATGGGGGAGACTGTGAACTTAGAGCAAACAGAAATAATCAAGCCATCTTCTGCCTTCTGCAGAAACAGTTAAAAGGCTATCTGCGGGCGTGGCTCAAGTGGTAAAGAATCAGGCTTGATCCTGGTTTGGGAAGATTCCCCTGGAGGAGGAGAGGGCAACCCACTCCAGCATTCTTGCCTGGGAAATCCCATGGACAGAGGAGGCTGGTGGGCCATAGCCCATGGGGTCGCAGAGCTGGGCCTGACTATGCACATGCTCACTGACTGAGGATGGGGAGGAAAGCTCCTGGTTTAGTAAGTGGAGAACAGTTAGACGTCTGTGGCTCCAGTGAACATTTGTGCAGGACTTGCTATGGGCCAGAGCAGTGCTCTTGGCTCCACAGAATA
>SJYF01000760.1:676769-715330 GCA_006410515.1 Procapra przewalskii
GCTCCTATTGCACTGTAGCTGTCTCTTAATTATCTTTTTGTTCCAAAACAGTGTTACTATTCTGATGCACACACAGCAGGGGACCTTTTTCCAGCCCAAATAACTGAGAAACTGTTTATCTACACATGTACTGTGTTAAGCTTCCTAATTTCCGTCAACCCCTTATATTTTTTCTCATTTAATTGTTGCTCCGGCTCTTAAGAGGGACAGAGGTGCATTAGGATTGGATTGGTTTCGTCTGTGACCTTAGAAGAATTTAAAGTATGACCGTGTTAATTCATTTACTTGGCCGTGCTGTCGGTAACAAGCAGAGCGGGCTCTGTCCTGGAGCACCACGTGCCTTCCGGGGCTCCCTGGTCTGTTCCATCGTCGCCGATCATGAGGAGGATGCTCTCACCCACAGAGAGCCCCCAGCGCTGACACCCCTTTTCAGACACCGAGGCCGAGCCTCCAGGTGGCTCTGCTCCCTGTCTGGGGCTCCTGCCCTCCGCATCCCGCTGGCACCTTCTGTTCACTGGCACACGGGGCAGGGGAAGTGAGACGGGGTGGTTGGGGTTTCACTCGTCCTTGCAAACCTGAGTGCCGATTTTCTCTGCTCTGAAATTTATTAAAGTTGTTTCCATTGTGAAAGCTTTCATCATAGAGTCTAGTCCATAGACAGGAGATCTAACCCAATTCCAAGCCTTTTTTATTTTCCCCCTAATTAAGTATTTGAATAGTGGTTTCCCATTATGGATTCACTTTGTGCCTCAGACGGTGAAGAGTCTGCCTACGTTGCAGGAGACCCAGATTCAGTCCCTGAATCAGGAAGAGCCCCTGGAGAGCGGATTGGCCACCCACGCCCATATTCTTGCCTGGAGATTCCGTGGACAGAGGAGCCTGGTGGCTGCAGTCCACCGGGTGCCAAGGAGTTGGACACAGCTAAGCGACCAGCACTTCCCACCGGGACTGACATACTGGAACATAATCCAGTACTTTTTGTTTCTACTTCTTTATGTTTCAGAAATTTGATTTCGTAGTATCTCAATTTAAATATTTTCATCTCCATTTTCCACATGGAGTTAAATTTCAGAGTGTGTCGCACCGTAATTGCTTCTGCAAAGAACACAGTCACTATAACTTCACCCTCTGTTTGTTTTAACAGCACGTTTTATCTGCCTACAGGAGAATATTAAAGAGCGAGCCTCCGTATCCCCAGGAAATGAGTGCTGTGGCCAAAGACCTGATCCAGCGTCTCCTGATGAAAGATCCCAAGAAAAGACTGGGATGTGGCCCGCGCGATGCAGACGAGATCAAAGAGCATCCCTTCTTTCAGGTGAAGCGTCCTGAGCGGGTGGTCTTCTGTGCCCTGCTGTTTGCAGGGCGCTTGGCATTCTTGGTGAAGAGTGAGCACGGGCGTTCCAGAGCCATTTCTCTCTGCTTCCACGTGTGGTCTCCCTTTTTAAGATGACAGACCCCTTTAAGAAGGGTTAGGATTCTACTTGTAAGGACCGCTATCGTCTTTTTTCTCTTTAAATGGAGTGAGAATGGGGAGGACCCTAATAACAGTTGGTTTTCTACATGTTAATTGATTAGCGTTTCCAAGTGTCGGTGTCCACTCGTGAACTGGAAATGGAGGCATTTAGACTGAGGAGACTTGCACTGGATTTTTTAGCCTCGGCGCATGGGCTCTCACTGCCACTGTGTCACACTTCTTAGACTGCCATTTCATCTCTTCTTTCCCAGGAGAAATCTTAGGCCACTCAAAATCAGCCTCCTCCTCAGTTGAATATCTGTAATATGTGAAGAATTATTCATTAATTCTCACTGTGCTTGAGACAGTGGTCTTCTTATTCTGAAGAAGCCTAGTGAGGCCGCTCTGCAGAGGCGCCAGCATGCCTGCCACCCTAGTTTGCTCAGTCTAGTCCAAAAAAAAAAAAACCCCATAGTTTCCGATAACTGGGAAAAAATAGACTGAGTTGGCTAGTTATTTCAATCTAAATAGTCAATCTGAAATATAATGACCTTGATTTCTAAAACTCTGAGTTTGTGACTTTTAAATAATTTAATAGTGTCAAGAAACATGACCTAAATATTTATGTCTAGAGGGACCATCAGAGTTTTATTTTGCAAACTGAGCTTTCACATTATCACAAAAATGAATGAAAACAGCATGCCAAAACTAAGAAAAGACCACTGTGGAGTAAGTGTTCATGCTTAATAGAGAAAAGCAGATAGTAGTTGAAAATAAGAATCTTAAATGCGAAAAAAGGACACATTTATTTCAGTTTTAGCCATTTTAGAAAGTATTACTGTACTTTTTATAGAGGTTCAGTAGCATAGTGACAGATACATTCAGAATAAAATTCTCAGTATGTACATTTCTTAGATTAAAAGGTTAACATTTGAACAAACTGTTTCAGATATCTTGTCCCAAAATTTGGCTCAAAAATTAACAACAAACTGTGGAAAATTCTTAAAGAGATGGAAATACCAGACCACCTTACCTGCCTCCTGAGAAATCTGTATGCAGGTCAAGAAGCACAGATAGAACCAGACATAGAACGATGGACTTGTTCAAAATTTGGAAAGGAGTACATCAAGACTGTATATTGTCACCCTGCTTGTTTAACTTCTATGCAGAGTACACCATGCGAAATGCTTGGCTGGGTAAAGCTCAAACTGGAATCAAGATTGCTGGGAGAAATATCAGTAACCTCAGAAATGCAGATGACACCACCCTTATGGCAGAAAGCGAAGAGGAGCTAAAGATGAAGGTGAAAGAGGAGAGTGAAAAAGCTGGCTTAAAACTCACCATTAAAAAATAAGATCATGGCATTTGGCCCCATCACTGCATGGCAGATAGATGGGGAAACAGTGGAAACAGTATTTTCTTGGGCTCCAAAATCACTGCAGACAGTGACTGCAGCCAGGAAATAAAAAGATGCTTGCTCCTTGGAAGAAAAGCTATAACCAACCTAGATAGCATATTAAAAAGCAGAGATATCACCTGGCCAGCAAAGGTCTATCTAGTCAAAGCTATGGTTTCTCCAGTAGTCATGTATGGATGTGAGAGTTGGACCATAAAGAAGGCTGCGTGCTGCAGAATTAATGCTTTTGAACTGTGGTATTGGAGAATGCCGGGGTCCTGCCCCGGTGGATCCAGGGTAATTCAAAGGGGAGATGGTGTTGTGAGGAAAAATTTATTTAGAAATATAAGAGAAATTAAGAAGAAATAGTATAGTAGGAAAATTTAGTGGAGACAAGATTCTGAATAACTTGGTTTATGTGGAAAACCAATAAAATTCAAGACAAGGAACTTGCACCATCTAGGTTAGGCCACTGGCGTCCTCTTGAATAGCGGGGGGTGCCCTGCCTTGGGCTCCCTCTCGCATGGATCTTAGAAGCCGGGGCAAGTAAGTAGACATGGCGAGCCTCCACACCCCAGATGGGAATTCAGCCAGAAAAGGAGAGAAGGAGAATAGACCACACGGGGGAAACCAGTCCAGTGACTGGCCCGTCCTCTATTGCCGTAAAGGCTTTTTATACCTTTTTTAGTACATAGAGATCAATGGATAATATAAAATTATGCAGCATCAGCGTCCCTGACTCTTATCGAGACCAGGCTTTCTCTCTGCATACCTAGCTGTATACACAAGTCTTAGGTGATTTCCATCATCTTCTGGCCAGAAGGCCAATTAACATTTTATGGCCCTTTTCTGATAAGGGTTTGTCAACCAGAAGACTTTTATTTGTCTTAAAAATGTTGTTCTTCCCAAAGTCTGGTGCCACTCTCAGAAAGCACTAAATAAAGTTACAGTCTTACATAGCAAGGACACAACAATTTATAACAAGTAAAAGGAGTACAGTGATTTATAACAAAGAGAAAAATAATTAACTCAAAAGTCTAGTGTTGCTAACATCAAAACTACTGTATTCCTATTTCTGCATCCTGATTACATTGATTAATATCCTCCCAGGTGCCTAAAAGATAAAGAATATGGAGGCCTGGCAGCATTCATTGACTAAACAGTAAAACCCGTCACCAATACAATTTTTAGCTTTTTAGAAAAGGCTCTGTATCCTTAAGATGCTTTAAGCTTTATGCCTCTCACGGTTAGGGAGCTGTAAGCATTTCACAAATTGTAAAAGTCTGGGAGAACCTGTCAGGCAAGTTAGAGAGCCATCAGAGGGGTTTGAGCTGCAACATTCCTTTCATATGCAGGAGACTGAGGCCCTGAGTTAACTTTTTTCCAGAGAATGTCAGAAGAGTGGAAAGCACAGTGCGTTAAAGCAGGCAGACTCTGGTTTTGTGGGGGTAGATGTTCAGGAAAACCCAGGGGGAGCCCCTGAAGCCTGACTCACCTTGCCCATCAGGCCTCTTCCTCATGACCTTGTCATGGGTGGGATCTCCCGTGCTGGCTCCCAGCAGGGAAGCTTCATCACAACTGGAGTCTTCCTTTTGGAAAAGACATAAATATGGGCCTATCATTAAGGGAAGAATGAGGAGACACTTCCCCCACAGGATCCTTCTGCCTTGTCATGGATGGGATCTCCCATGCTGGCTCCCGGCAGGAAAAGACTTTTGGGAGTCCCTTGGACTGCAAGGAGATCCAACCAGTCAGTCCTAAAGGAAATCAACCCTGAATATTCATTGGAAGGACTGATAGTGAAGCTCCTATACTTTGGCCACCTGATGCAAAGAACTGACTCATAGGAAAAAACCCTGATGCTGGGAAAGAGTGCCATTTGGATGGCATCACCAACTCGATGGACTTGAATTTGAGCAAACTCTAGGAGACAGTGAAGGACAGGGAAGCCTCGTTTGCCCCCGTACCTGGGGTCGCGAAGAGTTGGACACAACGGAGCCACTGAGCAGCAGCTCAAGCAAAATAGCCCAAGTCACATTCTCCTGGAATCTCTTCCTCCACAGCTCCCTGTACTTACGAATACTGCAATACAGCTTTCACATTTGAGCAATTTTCTATAGCTTAGAGTAGTAATTTTAGGTTATTTAATTGCCTTGACTTTGTAAATGACAGGGACACTTCCGCTGCTACTGCTGAGTCGCTTCAGTCGTGTCCGACTCTGTGTGACCCCATAGACAGCCCACCAGGCTCCCCTGTCCCTGGGATTCTCCAGGCAAGAGTACTGGAGTGGGGTGCCATTTCCTTCTCCAAGGGACACTTCAGGAAAGACCAAAATTCCACTTGCAGAGGCCCAAATGGAGTGGAGGTGGAGAGGATTATATAGTATTCAACTTTCTACATACTAAGTGTCCTGCTAACAACAGACGTCTTTAAGTTACCCCTTTACTTGAGAAGTTCCTCTTAATACATGTACAGTAGCCAAGCACAGATCTCACGCTTGTGATGGAGGGCACTGCAGCTGCAGCGGGGGAGAGCACAAGCCAGCAGGTCAGGAGACTGGCCCTTCCACCAGCGAACGTTTCAGCGAGAAGCGTCGTTCTGATTCCCAGGCTTCAGTTTCCATCTGGATCAGATGAAGAGGATGAGCTAAATGACCTTGAAAACCCGTTCCAGCTGGGAAGTCTGAAGATCTGTAGCTCAGTGACTGTGCCTCCATCACCTCCACCAGAGGGCACAGTAAAGACACTGTGTGTTGGTCGTGCTTCCTGAATGCCATCCCACGGTGCGAGTTCCACGTTCTGCCCTCTCCGAAATCAGTATGCAGCTTACGGTGGGCAGAACTTTGCTATTCTAATTGGTCATGAGCCACCAGGGAAGCCCTTTTCTTTCTTAATGGCATGTAAAGTAAGGGTGTATCTTACTCTCAAGGGTGACATCTTAGATTGTGGGAGAAACATATTGACAGTATATATTTGTAGTATCGAGTGCATTGATCCTGTGTGTGTGTGCTGTGGGATGCAGTTCGGTAAGTATTGTCAGAGACCGTTTTAAGCGACAGAAGGAGAGCAAAACGAACAAGAGCACAGGGTTGGATCTGGGCCATATAAGAGCAGTTTATCGTCAGACACAGTGACCGACACGCGGGGAAGGAGGCCTGGATTATGCCCCGGCGGGGAGAAGAGGCTGTGTTGAAACCCCTGAATACAGTTGAGTGAGAAAAGAATGGTTATGTCAGTTAGACTTAAACCAATGCATGGATTAGAGTTTCTTTTCTAATCTGTCTAGATGGCCAGGAGGAAAGCTAGTTAACACTGCCCCTTGAAAATAGGGCTGTTCCTTTAGAGTTGATAGTCACATCCATTTTAAAGCCCTTTGTTACAGGCTAGGTTTGGTTTGGTTTGGGTTTGGCTTAAACGCCTTTCTCCCGCACAGGACATCGCTTGATGTCCCCAGGGTGAACTGGGGTGTCCTGGTGCCCCCTAGTGGCCAGGACGAGACCCCACGGCAGCAGTGGGATCGAAGCCGTCTCACCTTCCAGTCCCGGCGTCGGCTGGCGCTGTGAACTGCAGTCAAAAAACAACTGAGCTGCAGTCCGTACCGTATCTGAATCAGTCAGCCCTGAGACATCCAAACGTTTTATAACGATAATACAATAATTTCCACAAACTAATCACATGTATCAAACCCCCCCCCCAAAAAAACATGCTCCTGTTTGTAAAGAAGAAATGGTTTTTAATTGTTGGTTGGAAATATGTGCTTTTCTCCCTCTTGCTCCATGAAAATTACCTACCTTTGTTATTTTTCAAAAATGTATTTCAACTTTGTTGATTTCTACTTTGTACCAATTTTCTTTCTGTTTTAGAAAATAAACTGGGATGATTTAGCTGCTAAGAAAGTGCCCGCACCTTTTAAGCCAGTCATCCGAGATGAATTAGATGTGAGTAACTTTGCAGAAGAATTCACAGAAATGGACCCCACCTACTCTCCTGCAGCTCTGCCCCAGAGCTCCGAGAGGCTGTTCCAGGTAATCACAAAGGGTGCGCCGTGCTGCGTGGCCACAGGTGCTTTCAAAGAAAAGATTGGTTTTCTCATATGAAATCTTTTGGGCCTTGAAAAACGGACTCTAATTTCTTTAAAATGATTAAATACAGAGAGATGACAAATCGTTAACTGAAGCTTGTGGTTTGTTATGTAAATAACTGTTAGACTTAACACCTGAAGGTTTATTTCTGTTCAGGCTCTTTTGTAAAAATGCAGTACTTCACCTCTGTTCAAAGTATTCTTAATATTGTGTGAACAGTGGTGTCTGATTTTTTTATCTTCAGTGAATAATCTATGTGAAGTCACTGAGTCGTGTCTGACTCTTTGCGACCCTGTGGACTGTGACCTACCGGGCTCCTCCGTCCATGGGATTTCCCAGGCAAGAATACTGGGGTGGGCTGCCATTTCCTTCTCCAGGGGATCTTCCTGACCCAGGGATTGAACCCTGGCCTTCCGCCTTGCAGGCAAACGCTTTAACCTCTGAGCCACCAGGAGGAGCCAGAATAATCTGCACTGTTTCCAGCTCTTAACAAAGGTTTAGAAAGGACTTTATACTTAGGAAAGTATCTTTACTCAGACTCAAGATAAACTATTCCTACTATTAAATAGCATTGTAGCTTCATTTCTCTGACTCCCAGAAGCATCCCAATAGTAAGGTTTAACTGTCTCTGGACATAGGCTTGCCCTTGGCTGGGCGCATAGCAGATGGAAGGAATGTTCCTTGAGGGCTCTTGTTTGAGCAGATCACCACCCGTCATCACACAGACGGTCCCCGGCTCACAGCGGCTCCACTGAGGGGTTTAGACTTCATGGCGGTGCAAAAGTTCCACATTCGAGACGAAGCGCACTGTGTGAGTTTGCTCTTTTCTGGAATGTGGGTGTGCAGTGGGATCTGTTCTCAGTGCTGGGGGCTGTGGTGAGCCCTGGTTCCCAAGCAAGCCACATGGCTCTGCAGCGACCAGCCAGCAGCCAGCGAGACGGCGCCCTGCGAGCGGCGAGCGTCCAGCGAGATGGCGCCCTGCGAGCGGCCCGTGCAGGTGCTCTGGACACACAGCCGCGTGTCTCACGCTCAGCACAGCAGTCAGTAGCTGACATGATCGGCAGCACGTACTGCAAAGCACACCCTGTGCTCGACGATTTTGCCCAGCTGGGTTGCGTGAGTGTTCTGAGCACGGTTAAAGTAGGCCAGCCTAAGCTGTGACGTTAGGTAGGTTAGGTGTGTCAAATGCATTTTCAACTGGTAATGATTTCAGTGTATGGCAAGTTTATCAGGACAGACCGAGGTGTGAGTCATAATATGCCACTTTTGGTTCGGCACATCCTTCTGCCGTTTGATTTTATTGCTTTTCAGTTTCACCGGTGGCTCAGCAAGTAAAGAATCTGCCTGCAGTCCAGGAGACACAGGAGATGTGGGTTTGATCCCTGGGTCAGGAGGGTCCCCTGAAAAAGGAATGGCAACCCACTCCACTATTCTTGCCTGGAGAATTCCATGGACAGGAACTAATTGCTGACTTAGAGGCTGACTGAAATGAAACTTGCTGTTTTGCTAGTTTGAAAACCAATAGCATTTCAGTCACATTTAGTTCCTTAACTGTACCTTTTTCGAGAAGTTGGTTGTGTTTAGAAGCAAATTTTTATCAGCAGTGCAAAAGAATTACAGCTATAGGGAAGTATTTTTCTGCTTTTCATTTTGAATCGGTTGAGTTCTACCAGAAGATGGCATTATCGCCTTCTGAAAAGCATTATTCTCTTGATTTGAAATGACCTTGCGTTTTGGATTGCAAATAAAGTGAAACTAGAATTGTCTTAACAAAAATCTGAACACTTTTCACTGGCCGTGCCCCGTGGCGTGTGGGATCTTGGCTCCTCAGCCAGTGATGGAACCCACGGCCTTGGCCCTGAAAGCGTGGAGCCAGAGGAGAGGAATGATTGCTTACTTTGCTCCCTTTTCTTTTTTAAGGGCTATTCCTTTGTCGCCCCTTCCATTCTCTTCAAGCGTAACGCGGCTGTCGTGGATCCTCTTCAGTTCCACGTGGGAGTGGACCGCCCCGGGGTGACGCACGTTGCAAGGAGCGCGATGCTGAAGGTACAGCCGCGTGGGGGTCACGTGACCCACTCGCAGTTTAAATGCCAGTGCTCGTGGCCGTTCTCAAGTCCCGTAAATGAAATAGACTTTCCATTTGACTCAAACCTAATTTTAAAAAGTGAATAAATGGAAATAGCCATATTTGCCCCAGAAAATTACCATCATCCATTTGAAGGAGCTCCTGTTTTACAGCAGTAGAAAATGGTGCATTTAAATAAGTGAGAGAGATGCTAGAAACAAGCTAATGATGAATTTTTTAATCCTGCTTATTACATTCATAACGTTCTGTTACTCAGCAGTTTTATCTGTCCCTGTGTATGACTGACATTTTCTTGTTGAATGGTGTCGGTTTCTCATCAGGACTCGCCATTCTATCAACACTATGACCTAGACCTGAAGGACACGCCACTGGGAGAAGGAAGTTTCTCAATCTGTCGGAAGTGCACACACAAGAAGAGCAACCAAGCGTTTGCAGTCAAAATAATCAGCAAAAGGTGCGCCCTTTTCTCATTCGCTTGTTCCAGCTGGTGGATTCTCTAAGATCTTTACCGAAGAGGAAAGTAACAGTATGTCGTAAAAACCTTTTTAACCAAGGGTTTAGCCATTCAGCTCATCAGTTGACCCATTGTACTTCTGGCTCTGAGACAGTGATCCACTTTAGACATGAATCGTAGCACGAGATGCTTTGGAGGTTGTTGCGAGAAGACTTCCCTGTGGCTGTGCTACTCACACAGACTTGCTTAGGGAGCTCAGCAGCTGCTGCCATTGCTATTAGGTATGATATTTGAGACATTTTTTCTGAAATTACTACTGTTTAGCAATCCACAGGCAGGTCTGAGAGCTAGCTGTTTTGGTAACTGTTACCTCCATGATGCTTTATTCTTATGACCGAGTTGTCAGGCACACAGGGCCTCCATTTCTTCCTATGATTAAGCACTTTCCTGACTCAGAAATAATCATTCTTCTCAAAAATGATGCTTTACTTGTTCTGGCGGGTGTATGACTCACTGCTTTCATGAAAGCCTCCTTCTGATACTTTGGCACTCACATTCTGAATATGCTGTAAGTAAAAGCAAAACTAGGGCTGGGGCTGTGCTCCCGACAGCTTGGTGAAGAGGAGTGTGCACACTGACCGCTTCGCCTTTCAGGATGGAAGCCAGCACTCAGAAAGAGGTGACAGCGCTGAGACTCTGCGAAGGGCACCCCAATATCGTGAGGCTGCACGAGGTCTTCCATGACCAGGTACTCCGCTTCTTCTTACACGTGCTCTGCACACCGGTTCACAGGCAAGGCTCTCCTTTCCACCGGCTTTGTCAGTGCTTCTGGCGCAGAGCCAGGGATGCGGGCCACGGCACAGCCGCTCCAGAGGTGAAGACCCCTCCGCCCGCTCTCACCCACCCCAGGCAGTGCCTCCTCCGCTTCCCTGGCTCAGTCGTGGCCACCGGGGCGGGGCGGGGCGGGGCGTGGCGTGGGAGCCCCGCCCCCCACGCTCACTGTGGTCTGGCTGCCGCCCCAGCTCGTCCCTGCGGCCTCGCCGAGCTCAGTCACATTCGCCTTCAGCCTGATGCTGAGTCTGAGAGTGGAGCTTAGCCTGAAGCCTCACTGTTGGTTCTGTTTAGCTGCTAAACTGTGTCTGACTCTTCTGTGGCCCCGTGGACTGCAGCCTCTCTGTCCACGGAACTTCCCAGGCACGAGTACTGGGGTGGGTGGCCATGCCCTCCTCCAGGGGCTCTTCCTGACCCAGGGAGCAGACCCGGGTCTCCTGCACTGGCAGGAGATTCTCGACCACCGAGCCACCAGGGAAGCCGCGTTAGTCCAGGTAAAGAGCAGACAGGAACAGAAGAGCAAGGATGCCCCCTCCCTCCTCTCATTCGAGGGGCTCACACTCCCCGCCGCTCTCCCCTCGCCAGTCCCGCCTTCTGCCAGGACCCTCACTCGGGGCTGTCACTTGGGACGCGGGAGGGACGCTGCTGTGCCAGGTCCAGGCCCCCTCCTCCTCCGCAAACATCGCTCCGATACAGTCGTCTCTCCTCCGGGACTGGGCAGGGTGGCCCAGCTGCACACAGGACGGCATGCCAGGCAGCAGAGCCAAAACCAGCCCTGGGTGCGATTGCCCCTGACTTCGCCAACGAAGAAACTGAGGTTCAGAAGGGTCACGAGGGTTTTGACACAGGGGGAACAAAAGAGTCATGAGACTTATCCAGGCAAAGTCACATGGCAAGTCAGTGAAAATCCCGCTGGAGAGCTGGTCCCTGGTTCTGGGCTGCCTCCAATGTGCTGCTCGGACGTGCACGTTGGAGGGAAGCTGTGGCCCAGCTCTCTGCCACACTGAACTCCCCGGAGCGCCGAGGGCTCGCAGGACCCACGGCAGAGAGACCGGTGGCGGAGGCGCAGCGTGACTGATAGCTGCCGCCGGTTGCCATGTGCCGTGCCTGGCCCAGGCATCGCAGCCCTCACTCCGCATGCACCGTCTGGTTCAGTCCTTACTGCGACTCTGAAGTGGGAAAAGCAAAACTCAGAAGTAGGTAATCGGGTTTCCCCATCTCTGAGTGGTGTCTCTGGGATCTGAGCCGACACCATCCAGCCTCAAAGCAAGCGTTTGAGTGCCGTGTCCCCTGCCTCAGGGTAGGCGGACGCACCGACTGGTTTCCATGTCACATGAGTGAGCACCCAAAAAATGACACTGTCCGCTTGCTGCCTGGCGCTTCTCATCAGAAAAGGGAGGCCTCTGAGTCAAGGAGTGCGGGAGCTGGTCTCCCCTGCTCCTCCACAGCCTCCCCGCTCTGGGTGCTCAGCCGCAACGCGGGAGGTGAGTCCCTGTCCCCAGGGGTGCTTAGGAGGAGACCGGACGGCTTCCTGCTGGAGACGATTCGCTCGTCCGGCGAGGGCTTGGTGGATGACCTTGACATGCCCCTCCGTGGCTGCAGCTGTGCTCTGGGCTACTCCCCCCTCGCCCCAGGACTTTGGCTCCCTGACCTGCAGGCCACCATCACATCCCGGGAATTACACCCCTGGTGTTGTATTTACGTGACTAACTCTGTCATCTGCTGCTGTTACATTCAGGAGCTACTAGAATAGACACCATCGCATGGGGGCTCTCCTGGCGTCCAGGGGTTGAGACCCCGCCTCCCAGTGGTTCGGTCTCTGGTTGGGGCGCTAAGATCCGCCTGCCCAGAGCAGCTGGGCCCGCGTGCTGCCGCGAGGGGCCCCCGCACCCGGCCCAGCTCGGCCGGAGCGCCGTCTCGCGGTGCATCTGTGGGCACCGGCAGAGATGCGTGTCGCTCTCACGCACGTCGTTGATTCTTAGGTTGCTTTTTCCCCATAATGGTGACACAGTCGCCTACATCAGGCCACATCAACAGTCTGCTTTTCATCTCGAGACCCTTAATCACATCTGAGAAATCCCTTCATCATACAAGGTAGCGTCTTTAGGTTCTGGGGGTTAGGATGTAGACGTCTTCAAAGGGCCATCATTCAAGCTACCATATACACATTTTTCACCATTATCTACATTTTTATTGGTAAGGGTGCTAAAGTTCATGGAGGTAAAGTAACATCCACTGGGTCATAAGTAAGTCGCAGAAATGGCGTTCAGATGCAGGCTTGACTCGAAAGCTTTCTCTTAAATCACTCTAGTTATTGCCTCTCATTTGTTGAAAGCTTGCTGGCATACGCTTGTAGCATTTAGCTTTGACCTAATTTGGCTGATGTAGAAATTCAAGTTAGCATGTCTCTAGTAGCCTGGGAGCAATTCTCTTGTTTTAAAAAAAGGTTATTCACCTTCTAGAATATGCCCATTGTGTGCAGGATAACATCCTTATAACCATCTTTTTTATGATGCAGTTTTTCCAGACTTTGCTAATTCAGAGGGAAGCTTACTTTTTCTTTGTTGAGTGACATTGGTGTGATAAGGCATAGCATTTGAATCTGATTATTGATAACTTTTTTAAACCATTTGTGTTCATTGGAGAGCGGATATAATTCCTTTGTTTTTCAATAGCTTCTATGTTATTTTCTTTATGGAAATGTATGCAAAATATAATAAGTATGCAACTTTTATACTATTTAATTAAGATAATGCCTTTGAGATCAAAAGCAATTTTGTCTTTAAAAATCCCATAGTGAGTTATGGGTGTTTGCCGTGGGAATTAACAGGAACCCTGGAACTAATCTGTTGAGCCCTAAGAGAAGATTTAAAGTGACATCATCCAATAATGCCTTTTTTTAAACAGTAAATTTGCCATTAAATGTGTGTGTCAGGCCTCTCGTGAGCAGCATGTTCCATCAGTAATCGTCTATATTATTTAAAGCAGCCAATTTCACATTATTATCAGTACGAGGTCACACTTTAAAAAGAAACATATGTAAACTCGATAGAGAGGGTTGGAATGCAATTCAGCTGAAAGAATTCGTCAAGGAAAGGAGACATAAGGGTTTCACTGCAGTGCTTGAAACTTTCCATTACCGAAATAGAACTCTAAAAAAGACACATTATCCTTCAGCTCTTTCCTCTAAAATGCAAGGATCACCACTGATTATTTTATCAAGGGACTATTTAAGTTTATCAGTTACAGTTCATAGTCAGTAAATGTTTTAGGCGTTGATCAGCCTCTCCTCTTCTTCAGTAAGGCCCTCCACGTTGCTCTTCTTTCTTTTCTAGCTTCACACATTTCTAGTGATGGAGCTTCTGAACGGGGGAGAGCTGTTTGAACGCATCAAGAGAAAGAAACATTTCAGTGAGACGGAAGCCAGCTGCATCATGCGGAAGCTGGTTTCAGCTGTGAGCCACATGCACGACGTCGGAGTGGTCCACCGAGATCTGAAGCCCGAGGTACAGAATCACTGTCGCAATCTGGCACTGTTATTAAATGTCCCCTAGACATGTGTGGGCTTTTTTGTGGGGGGGGGGGTGGTTTTTTATTTTCAGGGCTTTTTTCTAAATAGATACTTGCAAATACCATGTTTCTTGGTTTTTTTTTCCTTGTCTATTTCAGTCTAAAATAAATCTGTCTTTTCTTTTTTTGCCAGCTGATCATCTCGAGGTTATATTTGTAAGTGTGAGAGCCTTTTATGGAAGAAATACTTTATGCAACAGTTGTGGACTAAAAATAGCAATGGAAATTTTTGTAGCAGAAAATCACATCCCTCCTATATGTATACCATTTCAGAGGGATTTTTTTTTTAATGGTGTATTTTGAAAGCTCATCTTTCACTTTCATAATCAAATTGATCAGCTCATGAATAGGAAGGTATATAGTCCTGTTTGGAATATTTAAAGCATTGTCTCGGTTAGTCATGTGAGCTTCACATGTGCTTTTATCTGCTCATGTACTGCAGTTTTTATAGAACTGTGTAGCAGTGCAGAAGGAGCAGCTTTTCATGTATTCTTTCTTTCAAAAGGTTAAGAAAGAAGGTTCTAACTCTAGAATAACCCCTTTTTAGTATCAAAAATATGAAAATTCCTCCCTTTTAGAAAATCATCAAAATAATAATGCAAATTAAAAAACCCAGCATTTCATAGAAGAATAACAATGAATCACCCTTTACCGTAGGCAAAATTATATGGATTCACTCTCTAAAATAGACTTCCAGTTTTAATTGCTATGTGATTGTAATGCATTTTCAAGCATATTTAAAATGAAATCTGGAGTCTACTTTTGTGTTAGACTACAGAACACACCTCTCAAAAACCACCGTTTATGCCTTTTGGTTAAGCACCTTCCGTTACTGGTAGGAAGAGGATGCTTTGAAAATGGAATTCTGTCTTTGGATACAACTGACTGATTCCTAAAGGATTTAAACTTCTGTGTACTTTCTATTATTGTTATTCCTATTACTCGTAATCAATCAAAAGCGAACTGTGCCTCATGAGCTGGCAGCTCTGACAGCTGCCCCCTGCTTCCCGCATCGCGGTTCTCGCCCCCACACAGCGCCCACTGAAAATGTGGCGCTCCACACGTTGGAGATGAGTGTCTGCTTTAAATGTGAGCACATACCACCTAAATGCTTTTTTTGATAGACAAGAAACAAGCATGTAATTTTTTTAATTGAAAAGATCTGTTCCATGACTGTCTAGAATTCATTTTCACATGTTTTATTCTTTGATAACTGGCCATCTGTCCCTTCATGAGTCTCAAACGATGCAACTGTCCTCTCCAACAGAATTTAAATCTGCCTTCCGAGTTTACTGGTTAAAAAAACACTTACATAGCTTTGTTCTTATCTGGTAAAAAGATTTTGATTTAAGTAGGCATTTGAAAAGAACTGTCTCGTTACATGGGACATCCTGCTACTGTGCTCGTCCTAAGCCAGCGTGTGCTTTGGAGACAGGAAAGCGCGCCTTTGCACTGGCATCGCCATCATAAGTGGCTTTCACTTTGACTTTTAAGTGGCTGATTGTATTATTTTCAAGCTAAAAGTTTTATCCCTTTCACCTTGACAGCATTTTAAGATCTGTTTATATCTCTTTTGATAGATATTTATCTGGTATTCATATTCTACACAGGCAAGATAATTTCTAGGTGGTGAGAATCAAATAAATTTAGAAGCTGGCTGACATTCTTTAGCAGGCTGCTTTGTATTTTTCAAACTGATGCCCATATTCTTGCAAGATTGAGAAATTTTATCGAATTAGTTCCTGGCACAGCTTGAGACAAGAATGTAAGTGGTTTGAGTGGTGACTCCTGACCACGTGCGCCCAGCTCCACTTTGAGATTTGGGAGAGGAGTGAAGAGGGGCATGCCATACCTCCTCCGTTTCGAGATCTGGGAACAAGGGAGCCCTTAGCCAGTCCTGGTGTAGGAGACCCTGAAGTCCTTCCCAGAGACTTGCAGGCTTGGTGGGCACAGGCCGGCTGTGCCACAGCCCGGCGCCTCCTGCCACAGGAGAGCCCGGGGCCATCTGCTGGGCCCTTTCCAAGCTCTCTTGCCTGAACTCCAGCATGACTTCAGCTGTGGCAAGGCCTTCCATTGACTTACATTCACACTTAAATTTCATCAGAAATTCAGGATTAAGCATTTAGTATGACAGAAAATTTAAGAAACCCTTTCAGCTAATTTTTTTTAGCTGAAAAAATTCATTCATTTTTAGCTTTTGAAAGGGGGCCTAGAAGGTTTTTCTTCTTTATATCAGTGAAGCCTTCTATGATACATTTTCTTTCACTTTGAATAATATTAAAAAGCAAATGATGTTCTAGAGCTGGGGGAATAATTTAATGACCAAAAAGGTATACTAGATTTTGTTAGGATGGCTAAAGACACTATAATCAGCTTCATTTACCGTGGGTACCAGTTTGATGTATTAATAACAATGATGATTTACACACCAATACAGTTAGATTGTTTAAACCAGTGATAAATACAAAGTAATCAGGGACTGCTCTGCAGGCCAGTGGTTAGAGGGGAACCCCCAGAGCGGGGAGCGCGGGTTCCATCCCTGGCTGGGGAACTAAGAGCTTGCATGCCGCATGGCACAGATAAAAGCAAAACAGATAATCATGGCGCAGATAAACGCAAAACAGATACTCAGCGAAACCTTAGTGACTGAGAAGGCTTGGAAAATGATTCAGAATGACATTTTCTGAATAATAGAGGGATAATCTCCATAAGCATCAAAAATGTTCAAGTATTAACTGTTTTGGAAAAAATGTTTCTGAAACGCATGGCTCCACCATGCATTCTTTAATAGGTTTTACCTAGTGAGTCTGAGTGAACTCCAAGAGATGGTGATGAGCAGGGAGGCCTGGCGTGCTGCGATTCATGGGGTCACAAAGAGTCAGACACGACTGAGCGACTGAACTGAACTGAAATACTGTTAACTGTTTTGCTAGATATTATACAGCTATTTTATTTGACTTCATTTAACAGACAAATATTTACCAAACCGCCTGCTACATGAGAAAGTCGTGAGTCAGGTAGACGCAGTTGTTGGCCTTGTGGAACTGGGCCAACGTGGGCGAAGACACCGAACCAATGTCGCAGAGCTGACACATGTCAGAAAAGAGCAGCAGGCGCTGGAGGAAGACACAGTGGCTTCCACCCTCAGTTTGGTGACATCTCTAAAGTAGGGTTAGAGGCCTGAGAGCTGGGCTGGAAGGGAGGTTGGTGGGAGACGTAGAAGACAGACACGGCAAAAGCTGCAGAAGGCGCATGACTCCGTCAGGAGTGTCCCTCGCGACCTTGTCAACTCGAGGCGGTCCCCAGAGCTGGAGCAGAGAGCAGTGGATGCTGGGATCCCGCTCCCAACCTCCGAGTCAGATCTCTGTGTCTGAGTCCAGTGTAAATGTTGATACGTAACGTTGCAAAATGCCTCTCCAAGGCCCTTGACATTTTAATGAGAAGCTAAGGAGAAACTTTGTATCTTACAGAATTTACTGTTCACTGACGAAAATGACAATTTGGAAATTAAAGTCATTGATTTCGGGTTTGCTCGCTTGAAGCCCCCTGATAACCAGCCTCTGAAGACGCCCTGCTTCACTCTCCACTACGCTGCCCCAGAGCTCCTGAATCACAGCGGCTATGACGAGTCCTGCGACCTCTGGAGCCTGGGCGTGATTTTGGTGAGTTCGCGTCAGCCTCGCCATCCAGCCCAGGCAGCCCTCTGTCCTCCGCGTCCCTCCCTTTGCTGTCTGTCTTTTTTCACTGGAATGTAGCTGCTCTCCGGCGCCACGCTGGTTCCTGCTGTTCAGTGAGGAGGGTCAGCTGCGTGTGCACACACGTCACCCCTCCCTCTCACACCCCAGCCCACCCGCTAGGCTTCTCTCAGAGTCATGAAAAAAATTGGCAAGTTGGTTTCTTTTCAGGCCCGACTGAAGACTATTTCCCTTTCTTAAAGTTTATATTGGAGAAAATGTAGGAATTTTTATTTTGGTTTATTAGTAATATTTAAGGCAACTGTGTTTTATGTGAATTACAGTTATATATACATGTATTTTTAAAGAAGCAATAGTCTGTTTTCATAAGCTACGCATATTAGATATAATATGAAACTAGCAAAGTGACTCATTAATGAAAAAATATTTAAAAGTATATTCAGTCTCTGAGATTTTCAACCTAAGAAGCAATTGAGGAATATCACTTAGGATAAATTAACAAATTAATAAATAAAATTTAAAATATTTATAGTAACTTATAGTAATCATGGTAAGCATGCTTTTCCCAAAATCTCCTTGGCAGCCAGGATCAGGAACAGAACATGAGCTAGAAAAATCTCAGCATGTTTTTTTTTTTTTTTCTCAAAATAGCTTTATTTTTTCAGCATACAACTTGTAATGCATAATCATAGGGAGGAGTTTTCAGACAGCAGAGAAAGACACGAGGAGCCAGGTAGAATCGCGCGCAGCCCCTCAGACAGAACGCCACCAAGCCCTTCCCCTGCCCCCTCCGCCCCCGTGTTCTGTGTGCTGTGTCTTGCTACACGTTTTTCTGTGTGTTTGTACGTATTCAGGTTTTTTTAACAGATAAGATTATGTGATATGTAGTTTGAGTCTCCAGAGTTTAACATTTCTTTGCTAATGAGCAGTTAGCATTTCCTAGCCTCTCACTAATTATAAGCTACACAAATGAATATTTTTGATATATGTACCTGCATTGATCTCACTGTTTCCTTAGACTAGACTCCTGGGAGAAGGGTATATACATCCTTATTTTTACACGTATGCCTGTATTTCCTCCTAGAAGCTTTCCAGATCATCTTCTCATCAGCTGTATGTGAATACGTTGTATACTATCAATTTCAGTCTAGATTGATTCCTGTGGTTATTATAACCTGCATGCGTTTTCCTTGATGAGTGTTCAGTGTGTGCATCTTTTCATGTATTTGAACATCTTAATCTTCTCTTTTATGAATTGCTGTTTATGAGCTTTGCCTGCTTTCCCATGGGGAAATCTTTCATATTGAAACTTACAGCTCTATGAAGGATTTTAATCCTTTGTCAGATGTTAACATAGGAAATGTTTTTTTCTGGTTTGTCATTTTTTTGAAAACTTTGTTCCCAGTTATATGAGGTTTTAATTTTGTTTTTAGAGAGATTTAAATAAAGAAACATTTTTAATTTTTATGTTTTACTGGAGCAACTAAAAAATTTTTACGTTACAACATAAAAATCAATTAATCCTGTCTAAAAGCAAAATTCAAATATGTTGGGCTTCCCAGGTGGCCCTAGTGGTAAAGAACCCACCTGCCAATGCAGGAGACATAAGAGACACAGGTTCGATCCCTGGGTGGGGAAGGTCCCCTGGAAGAGGGCATGGCACCCCACGCCAGGATTATTGGCTGGAGACTCCCGTGGACAGAGGAGCCTGGCGGGCTACAGTCCATATGGTCACAGAGGCGGACACGACTGAAGAGACTTCACGCGAGATATGTCAGCCTTTTCCGTTATGGTATTCTGGCTTTGATGTCAGATTGGCACTCCACCCCAGCCCAAAATTATAAAAATATTCTCTTAAATTTTCCTCTAGGATCGTATTTTATTTTTGCGCTGTGCACTCCATCTGGGATTTATTTTGGTGTCAGTTTGTTTCCCCCCAATGGCAGCCACTTGTCCTTGCAGGATGGTTCTTTTTTTTTTAAGCTAAAGGTTTTTATTTCAGCAGTTTTAAGTCATCATTTATAATTTGAAAATCAAATTCCATATTTATGAGTATGTTTTTTAAAGAAAAAGAAACAGCTAACTTCTGTAGATTTGAGTTTTGTTCAACTTAAACCGATTACAGTCGCACTCTCCTAAAAAATTCACCTGAATAAGAAGGAGCCTCTCTTCCTCAGAGAGAAAACAGGGTCGCCCCCTTGCAAAAGAGCCTTTACTCACATGCAGGCCAGATGCAATTATCATGCTTTCTAAGGCTTTAAAGGCATTCTGAGACATGCAGACAGGTGTTTTAGAGCTTCCAAATGCCTTATCTATGGAAATAACCTCGTATAATGGCATGGAGAGAAGCCAGGCTGCTCTCTAGATGTAATTGTCAACTCTTAAACAGGAAACAGCAGATTAGACAGTACCACCAGTGTCTGATCAGAGCGTCCACACTGCGGGAATTCTGCAGGGCAAACAACGCAGTTACTTCAGCGAGTAAGCGGCCAGAGAAACTAGGCTGGGGCCCTGGAGAGTGAAAGACGCTTAAAAACGATGTTTGCGTTTCTTGAATTCATTGGACTTCAGTTCAAACAAATCCTAATTTTAATTCTGTTTGTTAAATTCAAACTCTGTCATACAGATGTGGTTATAATATTAAACGGTGTGTATAACAAATTGGGGAAATTTGATTACTGACTGGATATTGGATGACACAAAGACATTACTGCTAATTGTTTTTAAGTACAATCATAGGTTGTGGTTGTGGGATTTTAAAAATCCTTGCCTTTTAGAGATACAAAATGAAATACTGGGTGGGCCAAAAATTTCATTTGCGTTTTTCTGTTACAACCCATGGAAAACCCTAACGAAGTTTTTGGCCACTCGAGTACTTACATATGAAAAGCTGAGTTAGCCCCTGCCTTGGACTGTCCAAGAAAAAAGAATGCCTTGGAAACTTTTCCATGTAAATGAGTGCTTCTCTTCAGAGGATCTAGATTTGAGCTGTCCCGTAGTAGGCACAAAATTTATTTGGAATTGTTTGCCTTAGAAATCTGTGCCCCTTTGACATGTTGCCTTTGATGAACACGAACATGGATACTTTAATGTGAAGGTACTTCACGTTATCGTCGCTGGGTAAAGCAAATACTTGAGAAAGATGCATCACGTCACACACGCGGCTTTGATTACAGCTCCATCTACCTCGTGGATGAGCAGTTCACTGGAAACGTTCAGGACTCCGATTGAAACAGAGCTTGCACGGTGATTAGTCCGCTCGGGGTCACCGTAATGAAATCCCACAGGCGGGGCGACGTGAACGACAGAATGTGTCTCGCGGTTCTGGAGGCCGGGAGGCCCAGTGCCAGCGTGCCGGCGGTTTGGCATCTGGTGAGGGCTCTCCCCTGTGGTTGCAGACAGCCGCCTGTTCTCAGCGACCTCACGTGGCCTCTCCTCGCACGAGCTCAGAGAGAAAGCGGGCAGCTCCCTGGCGTCTCTGTGAGGGCGCCCTCGTGGGTGAAGGCCCCGTGTCCCCATCACCTTTACCTCCACAAAGGTCCTGTCCTCAAGTCAGCCCTGCTGGGTTGGGGGTGACTTTTCAGTACATGAATTTTTAAGACACACAGTAATTCAGAGCTTAACAGACAGTGTTTAGAAAATGTAGCATAGGATTATATGCTATTCCACAGGTATATATAGCATCCCCATGGGATGGAATATAGTAACAGTTAAAACCTATTTCTTCCAAATGTTTTATTCAAGATTTCATATTTTTCCACTTTATTCAGGATTTTGTATTTTTTTCACCTTATTCTCAAAGTTTTATTTTGAAAATTTCAGACCTAGAGAAAATTTGGGAGAATAACACAGTGAACATTTAGCATGCCGGCACATTTGCTTTTTCTTTCTCCCCAACTTCACACACAGACACACACAGACACACACAGACACACACACACACCTTTATGTGTATAAATACTTTCTTATCACAACCTTTGCCAACAGTTTGCAGACACAAAATTATTAACAGAAGTTGATTCCTGGATAATCAACTAAATTCTAAGATCTTGGAGTTGGGAGGAGCCTAAAGTTGTCTAATTTTGACTCTTTCAGAAAAGGGATCTTTCTACAAAGTCCCCATCACCACCCTCCTTTAAATATTTCCAAAGATGGTGAATTCATCTTTCCACCCAACAGCTTGATGAATTATTACACAGCAGAGCAAGAAAACTCTAATATACAGGATACTTCTTTATATTTAGGCATCAAGGTATGTGTTAGGAAGTGGGCAAAGATTAAGAAGGGGAGCAGATTTTCAAAACCGTTTGGCAGCATCTGTGAACACCCAGACCAACTGACCCAGCAGTTTCCGTCTCAGGGGTGCAGCCAGCAGAAGTGTCTGCTTCTGCGCGCCAGAGGAGGTGTGCTCAGAGATGGACACAGGGCAGCGGGCAGCGTCCCAGCTGACTGCCCTCGCTGGCTCCAGGCATCCTTGCCAGGATGCTGAGTCTTGAGTTTCAGATGAGTATTGCCGTGGCAGCAATTTCTCCCTTTAGGCCTCACGCCCCACCGGCCCTCCCTAGTTCAGCACCTTCAGGGTCCATTCTGCCCTGTGTCCCTGGCCCCTCCTGGGCCACTGTAGCCAGGGCCTGCAAATCCTCTGGGATATGCACATTCCCCTGCTAATGTCACCTTTGGAAATGATTAGATTATCCCTTTTTTATTCTTACCCTGAGTATAGCTATGAAAATGGTTTGAAATCTTGATATCATAAGAAGTCATTTCTTTTTATATGCGAGTCTGAAGTGGATTGGTCGTTTCGGTGAGCGAAGTCATGTAATCATTTAAACTCAGTGATGCTAATTGTAGTAGTCGGGAAATCACGCTGATGAAGCTAGTGATGAAATCACCAGAGCGGCTTTCAAGGCGACTTTGGCAGACAGTCCGTTTCACTCTTTTTCTTGATAGTATACGATGCTGTCAGGGCAAGTCCCGTTTCAGTCTCATGATAAAAGCCTGACGTGCACCAGTGCAGCAGAGATCGTGAAGAAAATTAAAAAGGGAGACTTCTCCTTTGAAGGAGAAGCCTGGAAGAACGTATCCCAAGAGGCTAAAGATTTGATCCAAGGTAAGAATCTAATGAAAAATTTCATGTGATGTGTAGCGATTGAAGTGGAACCATACCCGTGACACACATATTTGTTTGTGAATTATTCGAGAATCCTGTGTGTGTAAGGATTCAGGCTACTCTGCTCAGCTTCAGTTTCGTGTCAGGATACCCTCTGTCGGCAATCTCATCCACATTCACAATCACACCTTCAAAGAGAGCCGCTTTCTCTTTCCTCTCCTTTCCCCCGGGCACAGACGTGTTCCTCTCTGCCGCTTGTTTTTATGTCCTAGACCCTGGACCCCCACCACCTTCCACGCCTCCTGAACCCAGGCCCTGGGTGCTGGGGTTCAGCATCACTGCCAGCCACCCTCTCCCCATCCTCACGGCTCTCATCTGCGGTCTGGTCACAGCGCTCTCCTGGAATCCGCAACATGCTTTCAGCTCACCTGCTTGCTCTGGCTTTCTGTGCCTGTCATCCATCGGCTCAGTGACCTTCCTAATATCCAAATGCAGTCTTGCCTTTTCTCTGTTGCCAGTTCTTCAGGGGAGGCCAGTGAGCCCTGGGTCAGACCCCCACGTGGAGCCTTCACGGCCTGGCTCTGCCTTCCTCTGTCTCCTGGCACCCTCGCTCCAGCAGCTGCTGCTGCTGCTCGGGCGTGTCCCACTCTCTGCGACCCCGTGGACTGCAGCACGCCAGGCCTCCCTGTCCATCACCATCTCCCAGAGTTTGCCCAAACCATGCCCATTGAGTCAGTGATGCCATCCAACCATCTCGTCCTCTGTCGACCCCATCTCCCCCGCCTTCAATCTTTCCCAGCATCAGGGTCTTTTCCAGTGAGTTGGCTTTTCCCATCAGGTGGCCAGAGTACTGGAGCTTCAGCTGCAGCGTCAGCCCTTCCAGTGGACACTCGGGGTTGGTCTCCTACTGGAGCTTCAGCCTCAGCATCAGCCCTTCCAGTGGACACTCGGGGTTGATCTCCTTTCGGGTGGACGGGCGCCCTAAACGGTGCGGCACCTGCATTCTTCAAGTGTGCTGAGTTTTTAGATTCTGTCCGCCTTTACTCGTGCTTGTCCTAATCCTGGGGCTCACTTTGTCATCAGGCCCTGCTCATCCCCCAGATCTCATCTCCTGGAAGCCCCCAGGGTGCCCACCCCCCAGGGGGAGCCCTTCCCGGAGCCTGCTGAGCACGTGTCCTCAGTCGGGGTAAGACCTCACACACAGCTCCTCCCGGAGTCCGTCTGCAGTTCCCTAACCTGCGGAAGATGTTTATACATGTGTCAAGTAGATCTCGGCGCGCTTTGTTTGGAGGGGGCTTTTCCTGGCCCCTGGTGGGAGTCCTTGTTTCAAGTGGTGATTTTCCCCAGACTGGAAAGCCCCACGAGCCTGCAGCCTCCTGGAAACAGGCTGCTGTGGGCTTTATTGCGAGCAGCCAGCGTTCGCCAGGGAATCTCGGTGGAGATGAAAATGGACGTAATGGTCCTTGCAGAAGGTTGACGCCGTATCGAGACCGTCGTGTCTTGTGAACGTAACTGAGAATCCCTGAGGTTGATTTTAAGCTATGTTTGAAATGACAGCTCATGAAATAAAAATATCTCATTTATTCCCACAGGACTTCTCACAGTTGATCCAAACAAAAGGCTTAAAATGCCTGACTTGAGATACAATGAATGGCTTCAAGATGGCAGTCAGCTGTCCTCGAATCCTCTGATGACCCCAGACATTCTGGGCTCTTCAGGAGCTGCGGTGCACACGTGTGTGAAAGCCACCTTCCACGTAAGGCTCCGGTGCTGCGCTCCTGGGCGGTTTGAGAAGGGGCTGGATGTCCTTACTCTGGAACCTCAGAGGCACACTCTTAGGCAGACCGTTTTTAAAAAGGGTTCTTTTAATTTTAGATATGCTTTTATAAATCCCTTCATAACATAAACACATTTCTAAAAAGAAAGGGCATAGGGACCAGAGTCACCACAAACCCACAAGGTCTTTATTTGACATTTGCGATGAGGCAGTAGTCTGGTATTTGAATAGGTGAAGGCATTTTTCAGTCGCTAAGGAAAGCAGTAGGCATATTATCAGAGCTTTTTCAAACAATGTTATTCTGGTGAAGGCCAGCTGACTTTGCGATGTGTTAGTTTCTGCTGTGCAGCAAGTTGACTCACACACGTAAATGCACACCCTGCGCCCGCTCGCACACACTCTTCCATTCTGTCTGTCACAGGATACTGCATATGGTTTCCTGAGCCGCACAGCAGGAGCTTGTTGTTTACTGAACTCTGTGTGTAGAGTAGTCTGCGTCTGATAAAACTCCAGTCCGTCCCTACCCCGCCCTCCTTCCCTCCTGGCTACCGTAAGTCTGTGCCAGCACTTTTTCTCTCAGATAAGCCGAGTCACTGTCTGTGGAGACTATAAACCAGCATTAGACATTGGGGCATGTGCCAAAGTCCGTCCCTCCAGCAGCCATTTTGTGCGTAACTTTATTGTTCTAGATCCTCAGGGATAAGAAGTAAGTTAATTAGTATTAAGTAAATGTTGTATACTTGAAAGGCTGAGACTACATAGTAATAAATGTAGGTTCTGGCACACTTGTGCCGAGCAGATGCAAGTACATTAAGATAATGGTACGAAGAGCAGAGGAGTTGGAGAGAAAGGACATTACTTCTGAGAGCATTGTCTTGAGGAAGGAGACAGGATAGCATTTCCTCTTGGCTGCAGAAATGGATTAGGAACACTGATGAGCTGGGGTCTGGTGAGGCGTGAAGAGATCAGCTGCCGCGTCTGCAGATGGCCCAGACCTTCTCTGTGGCATGCGAGGCAGGGCCGCCCCTCAGCAGCGCCGACGCCTGGATCTGAGAGAAGTGGACGGGCTGCTGTGAGGAGGAAGCCGGGCTGAGTCTGTGGAGCTCACCTCTGCGTGTTCCTGTGTCCAGCGCGTACCCACCGCACTGAGGTGGGCGTGCAGGCCGGGGCCTCTGTGCTGGGACTTTGTGGTTGGAATCTTAAAGCTCAGGATGAGTGAGGTAATGGGGGGAAGGGAGTGGGCTCGCTGACATTCTCCAGGAACTTCCCTTTAATTGAGCGGTAGCACCCGCCTCTTCGAAAGATTGGCTAGAACTGGGACTCCTGGACAGCCCTCAGAAGCCCTTCCCCGTGGCCTGCCGAGCCCCTCCTGGAGGTTCCGAGGCGGCGGCTGCAGGACCGCGTGCCTGGGCCCCCGTGGCTCGCCTGGCACTCAGTAGAGTCCGCCCACATCGGGAGACCTGGGCTCCGCCTCGGGCTGGGGAGATGCCCCGGAGAAGGGGACGGCTCCCCACTCAGTGCTCCGGCCTGGAGGACTCCGTGGGCCGTACAGTCCGCGGCGTCGCGAAGAGCCGCACACAGCTGAGCGACTTTCACTCTCTTTCCCAGGACGAGCTGGAGCGGTGGCTGCCAGCCACGCATTGTCTGTCAGTCGAGACTGCGAGGAAGACTTCAGCCCTTCGCTTCTGTGGCGCGCCCCCTTATTTCTCCTCGCTTCTTATTCAGTCTCCCAGTCGAGCCCACCTGTGACTGTCTAAACTGCACCCCGCCAGGCCTCCCTGTCCTCCACTGCCTTCCGGAGTTTGCTCAAACTCACGGCCATTGTGGAGAGGGAGATGGCACCCACTCCAGTGGTCTTGCCTGGAGAGTCCCAGGGACGGGGGAGCCTGGCGGGCTGCCGTCTGTGGGGCTGCACAGAGTCGGGCTCGACTGATGCGACTCAGCAGCAGCAGCAGCATGTCCACTGAGTCGGTGACGCCCTCCAACCGTCTCGTCCTCTGTCGCCCCCTCTCCTCCCGCCTCAGCCTTTCCCAGCATCAGGGTCTTTTCCGGGCAGTCCGCTCTTCGCATCAGGTGGCCAGAGCTTCAGCAGCAGTCCCTCCAGGGAGCGCTGAGGGTTGATTTCCTGCAGGATGAACTGGTTTGATCTTGCTGTTCTCCCCTAGGCCTTCAACAAATACAAGAGAGAGGGGTTCTGCCTTCTGAACGTGGATAAGGCCCCTCTGGCAAAGAGGCGGAGGATGAAGAAGGCGAGCACGAGCACGGAGACGCGCAGCAGCTCCAGCGAGAGCTCACACTCCTCGTCCTCCCACTCGCACGGCAAGAGCACGCCCACGAGGGCGCTGCAGCCCGGGCCCCCCGCCGAGGGCGGCGCCCCCGAGGGCCTCTTCCAGTTCTCGGACTGAGAGCCTGGGGGCCCGGGCCCCAGCCGGCTCCGCTGTCCCTGCAGTGCCCTCGGCCTGCCCGAGGCCAGGCTCTGCCCGAGAAGCCGCATCCCGGTGATCCCGGCGGCCTCTGCCCCGTAGGGACGTTTCCCAGGAAGACCCAGCTGGCTCTCCTCATCCAGAAGCGCCGGGAGAGAGAGGGCTGTGAATAGAGCGCGCGGGGCGCTGTTAGGGGCTAGACGGCCGCACGACTGTTCTGAGAGGGCACAGATGTCTCCGTCTGCGTGGGGACCGGGGAGGCTGGAGCCGCTGACGGCAGCCACAGGGCCGCCAGAAGCCCGCCAGCAAGAGTCCCTGGGACCGCGTGACGCCTGCTGCCTCGCCTTGTGGGTGTTGTGGGTTTTCAAGAGATCTGCAGCCTTTGAACAGTGATTTATCAGCAAAAAAAAAGGTCTAACTGTTTTCCGAAAGATTCTGTCAAGAGTCTTATGTGTGGTGTATACTTATTTCTTGAGAGAGGATTTTAACTTATTGTTTTTATTTTGTGGTTACCTATGTCGACAGCCTATATTCTTAATCTTTTCCTAAAAACTGAACTAAAAGGCCTGCGAAGGCCCCACGCTCTGCGCGGGCCTCTGAGCTGCGGGCCAGGCTGCGCCTGCGGCTAGTCTCGCACCGCTCCTTCCTGGCAGTTCGTTTCCACGGTCATTGCAGAATATTAAGGTGCACGTCTCTGTTTTAAGTAATATTGCACTTTATAAAAAATAGGACTAGAGCAAGCTGTTTTATAAAGTGCACTCTTCAGAGCATATGTGCTATATTCTTGCCTTTTTTCCCCGCATTATCTAGTTTAAATTCGCCCTCACATCCCCCTTCTGCTTCAGATGCAACGTGGAAGGGGCTGTGTTGCATGGCGTGAGCGCTGGCTGCTGCGGCGCTGCTCTGAGGATCCCCAGACGGAAGCCCATGGACCACTGTGCTCGTGGGTACACTGTGCTGCGCTTCAGGGGCCTTTCACTCCTGTAGTCAGATGCTGTGGACGTAATATTTTAGAATCACATCTATGACTTGTTTGGAAGTTTTTCTGTTCAATTTTAAAACCAGAAAGCATATTTTATAAACTTATGCAGAGCACTTGTATAGCTCAAAAGTTCTGAGTTCATAGCCAAAACTAAGCGCTGTGTGCTGAAGACATTTCACTGAATGATTGCTGAATTTGAAATACGATTAATTCATTCCCTATGCAAAAGAAGTGGTAGGGTTTGTTGTTTTTTTTTTTAACCCATCACACAAAATGTCTGGACTGAGAAAAGTGATTTTTTGCTATGTTTACAGGAATCATGTTTAAAAAAGTAATGCCCAATATGTTTATGTTGTCAGTTTTGTTAACAAAAACCTCTTGAGCATTAGTTTGGAAGTGGGCATGATATTTATTTATTCCTTTCTTGAGATAATAGCAGCATTAATTTCAACCAGTCATGACTACTAAAAGTATCGCGCTCTGTGTAATAGCAGCATATTCATCACTGAGCCAGCGTGCATATTAATAGCACAGGCAACAGAAATGGCAAACATTAAACTATTCTCAAAATGTATTATCCTGTCCACATTTTTGTTCACAGTGATTATCGGAAATAACTTGTATACCTTTCAGTGGCCCAAATGGCTGCATAGTTCTCGAGTCACTGAAAATTTTGTGCTTCTAGCTTTTGGTCCTTCTTAGTAATGGTGGTAAATCTGAGGTACATTGTTACCGAACTCAGGCTAATTCACAGACTGATTCCATCAGGCACAGAGTTAAAATAACCAAGAAAATGTCCATTTATATCTATAGTAAGATCGACTCTATCTAGAAATGTGTGAGTTAGCACCATGCATTTTAAAACCTGTGCATTCTAGGAGAAGATACGGATAAAGTGTGAACTATGGAGGCTTTGTTGCAAAGGGAAAATGATCCAGAAGGAGAGCTGGTACGCCCTCGTGATTGATGGCATAGGTGATGCGTGTGAGTTTTGGAAACTCGTGGGTCCCACCTACATTCATTACCTTTGCCCCTTCTGGAGGACTTGACAAAATGAAACAGTAAAATGGTGGGCATCACACGAGGAAGGAAAGAGAAAGCCGGCCTGTCAGCTGCTGGGCTTTCCTTCATAACCTCGAGCGGCCTTGAGGAGGGCTCGAAGCAGGGCCCACAGGCCACCCCCCGCCCCACGCTGCAGGCCGTCAGGGTCTGTGAATGGCGCGGTAGAATCCCTGAAACTCTGATGTAGGCACATCAAAAACCCTAAAAAATACTTCATATGAAAACATTAAAGGGCTCCTCTTTGGTGTTAGGAGAAGAATGGAAGTAGATTTAAGAGAGACAAACGTGAACGTTAAATTCTCTGTGATAGTTTTGGAGATGGAACCAGATCACCCCTTCCTCCTTCCCTCATTGGCCACGGCGCGCAGTTTTCATGTCGTGCGCTCTGGTTCTTGGATCTGTAACTGCCCGTGGCCGAGAGGCAGGAATAAGGAGGCCGGAGCAGAAGAAAGACACACTGAAAAGCCAGTCTCTAACTGTTGCGCCGGATCCTGTGCTGAGTGAGTTAAATTAGCTGCTTTAAAATTCATTAGTTCTTCCAACCCTTTATAAAATAATAAACCACTGAACCACTGGGACAGAAAATCAAGTCTCCAGAGTTAATTTCAATATTCTGGTCTCTCTTGGAATTGCAGATCCACTTACCCGTGAAAGACCGCCGCCTTTATTTTTTTGTACTACTGCTGATTTCTTAAATATCTGTGGTATGCTGAGAACTTAAATAACTGTAAATGGCTTTGTATACGGTAAGTTATTTTTTAAAAAAAACCACCTACCAGGGTAGCTGTGACTTTTTTTTTAATAAGAGAATTTCTTTTTATCTCAGTTTTTTAAAGTATGTTCTCAAATACTTTATACAAGTATACAATTTGTCTGCTTACTTACCTTACCCTCATTCCAAACACCTGTTATTGCCATGTATGTTAAGAACGGGGTACCAAAATGGTAGAAATTGCTACACTATTGACCTTACACGTGTGTGAGACCACCTGATTACTCTGTGTGTTCTAATGATCAGTAATAACACGATTTAGTGATTGTGCGATCATGCTTTTAATACTAAGATCTAAGTAAATAAGTTAACTTCAGATATGCAGCTTATACCACAGCAGTATAATTATGGATGACTTACTGTAATACAGTGAAATATCTTTAAACTGTTGAGTTTGGGACCCTCAACTATCTCACACTGGAACATCCCAGTTTCTGGCCTTTAATTTATTTATACCATGCAAGAGTCAACCTTTACTTAATACCTTTATCTGGCATGAAAATGTTATGTGGCAGGCTTTAATAAACTTCAGAATTTAAATTCAAGTTATTGTCAAACTCAAAGTAAAAGTAGTCATAAAATAACAGATGCAAGAAAGTTTTTAAGTATGATCTATCCAAAGAAAATAGCTGCTTCAGCAGCATGAAGGTTTTATTTGCTATCATGTTAAGTAACTCCAAATTGTGATATTTCTTAGAATGTTTTCCTAAAAGATAGTTATTTAAATTTTTTTACATGGGGGAAAAGTATATTTTCAAGGAGGCAGCATTTTTCACTTTAAGAACATTTGCTTCGTCTCATTTCTTGCCTTTGAGCTTTCAAGATGTTTCTCCGGAGCCCCTTTCTTTGTGTGCCTAGCTCCCTGTTACGTAATTAGGTGATTGATGCTTTCATTTCCCAAGGCAGTTGTCCACTTTTTAGTTCATGACTTTGTGAATCAAGCCGGCATCTGTATTCTATGTTCACCTACTATTAGACCAGAGTCACCGTGGCTCCCCAGCCTGTCTGTCTGGGCTTGTTCATATTAGTGCAAAATGGGCACTGCTCACTCTCAGCCATTTCCTTTCCCTTATTCCTTCTGAGCATGTGCTGAAATCCTTGCTATTTTGTATCTAGAAGGAGACTTGAATTAAAAGACAGGAATCTAGGTATTTATTCATCAGGCGTAATTTTCCTGGTGTATTTCTGCCGGAGCAGGCAGGAGGACACTGTGTGATATTTCTCTGCTCATCAATGCAATAGTGTGTCGGCTGTCATAGGAGCTGGACGCTTCAGGTCGGTCGAGTAGTATTTAATGCAGCGATTTTCCCAGAGCACAGGAAACTGGGATAATTCTTAGCTTTATGTCATGTCTGTTAGCCTTTAACGTTGCATGACATTGTTAATTTATACAGTTTTATAAAATTTGTCTCTTCACTTAAAAAATTAAAATTCCATTTTCATTCTTGTTCCTTTCCGTACAAATAAGAACAGTTTTGATCTTTCAGGTTTTGAAGTCCTGCTATGTAGAAAAAGAAGAAAAAAACAAAAGAGCAACCCTCCAAAATGTCGTGACTTAGAAAGGGAAATCTAGGTTGTATGCACAGAGTGCTGCAGGTTTATTTCCTGGCGTTTCTGCGTGTAGATAGTTTGGAAAATCATTGTTGCTCATGTTTTCTGTTTTAAAATTCAGTATGGTTGAGGAACTTGGCATTCCTAACTGCGGTTTTATTTTTGACTCTGTGAGAGCCTGATCGTGGAACTGGGTGCCGTCGCGTTGGGATGGATGTGATGATAGTCCTCGTTAACCAGTTGTTGCCGTGGTAGACGTCTGATCCCTCGTGACAGCGTATTCTAGGTCCTGTAGCGCTACCCTGTCTGCTCAGGTTACAAATACTGTGGAAGTGAAAGATGCTCAGTCGTGTCCTGCTCTCTGCGACCCCATGGATCTACAGTCCTTGGGATTCTCCAGGCCAGGACACTGGAGTGGGCAGCTCTTTCCATCTCCAAGGGGTCTCCCCAACCCAGGGATCGAATCCGCATTGCAGGTGGGTTCTTTACCAGCTGAGCCACCAGGGAAGCCCAAGAACACTGGAGTGGGTATCCCTCTCCAGTGGATCTTCCCTACCCAGGGATCGAACCAGGCTCTCTAGCATTACAGGCAGATTCTTTACCAGCTGAGATACAATGGAAGCCCCAAATATTGGTAAAAGGAAATGTTAAATGCATAATAATTCTCATGGCTAAGAAGAGGAATATAAAGGTGCTAGGTCACATATAAAGTTACTACTTTAGTATTAAAATTCTGAAAAATACCATTAAAAACTTGATTGCATGAATTTTAAAAAAGAAGAAACCACATTTACTCATACATAAAGGAATTTTGTAAAGGCTGGCATTTTAATTTATAACTTGTATCAGTTCAGTCGCTCAGTTGTGTCCGACTGCGACCCCATGAATTGCAGCACGCCAGGCCTCCCTGTCCATCACCATCACCCAGAATTCACTCAGACTCATGTCCATCCAGTCGGTGATGCCATCCAGCCATCTCATCCTCTGTCGTCCCCTTCTCCTCCCAGCATCTGCCCCCAATCCCTCCCAGCATCAGAGTCTTTTCCAGTGAGTCAACTCTTCCCATGAAGTGGCCAAAGTACTGGAGTTTCAGCTCCAGCATCATTCCTTCCAAAAAAATCCCAGGGTTGATCTTCAGAATGGACTGGTTGGATCTCCTTGCAGTCCAAGGGACTCTCAAGAGTCTTCTCCAACACCACAGTTGAAAAGCATCAATTCTTCAGCACTCAGCTTTCCTCACAGTTCAACTCTCACATCCATACATGACCACAGGAAAAACCATCAGCTTTGACTAGACGCACCTTTGTTTGCAAAGTAATGTCTCTGCTTTTGAATATGCTTTCTAGGTTGGTCATAACCCTTCTTCCAAGGAGCAAGTGTCTTAATTGTATACTTCTGCCTAAAATGGTAATGGCACCCCACTCCAGTACTCTTGCCTGGAAAATCCCATGGATGGAGGAGCCTGGAAGGCTGCAGTCCACGGGGTCACTGAGGGTCAGACACGACTGAGCGACTTCACTTTCACTTTTCACTTTCATGGACTGGAGAAGGGAATGGCAACCCACTCCAGTGTTCTTGCCTGGAGAATCCCAGGGACAGGGGGCCTGGTGGGCTGCCGTCTGTGGGGTCGCACAGAGTCGGACACGACTGAAGTGACTTAGCAGCAGCAGCAGCCTAAAATGGTAATGCATCTTTAGGTGTGGAACTGAGCACTTGTTGAAAATAACCTAAGCTGCAGTCATGTAACTATGTAAATTCTTCCACAACTTTTCATAAAGATAAGACTTTTTCTCCCTAGAAAGTAAATGGAAGGAAAAGATGAAAAGCATTTTTTCCCCTCAGTTGTATGTGGACACCTAGGAGCCAAAAGCATTACCAGGCTGCAGCCCAAAGGGCGGCTGTCCCATCCACCTCGGCCTCCGCCGTCTCCGTTCACCACAGCACTGGCGCTTCCCTCGCACTGGCTTTGCTTTCCGGTTCCGTGACTGCAGATACACGTTGATGTTTCCCGACACTGGTGTTTACTGTCTTAGGCTCCAGAGTCACTGCAGATGGTGACTGCAGCCATGAATTAAGAGTCTTGCTCCTTGGAAGAAAAGCTATGATCAGCCTAGACAGAATTTATTAATAAAGTAGAGACATTACTTTGATGACAAAGGTCCGTCTAGTCAAGGCTATGGTTTTTCCAGTGGTCATGTATGGGTGTGAGTTGGACTTAACTGAGCACCAAAGAATTTATGCTTTTGAACGGTGGTGTTGGAGAAAACTCTTGAGAGTCCCTTGGACAGCAAGGAGATCAGTCCTGAATATTCATTAGAAGGACTGACGCTGAAGCTGAAACTCCAGTATTTTGGCCACCTGATGCGAAGAACCGACTCACTGGAAAAGACCCTGATGCCGTGAAAGACTGAAGGCAGGAGGAGAAGCCGATGACAGAGGATGAGATGGTTGGATGGCATCACCGACTCAATGGACATGTGTCTGAGCAAGCTCCGGAAGTTGGTGATGGACAGGGAGGCCTGGAGTGCTGCAGTCGATGGGGTCGCAAAGAGTCAGACAACTGAACTGAACTGCACTCATCTCACATGCTAGTAAAGTAATGCTCAAAATTCTCCAAGCCAGGCTTCAATAGTATGTGAATCATGAACTTCCAAATATTCAAGCTGGATTTAAAAAAGGCAGAGGAACCAGAGGTCAAATTGCCAACATCCACTGGATCATCGAAAAAGCAAGAGAGTTCCAGAAAAATATCTACTTCTGCTTTATTGACTATGCCAAAGCCTTTGACTGTGTGGATCACAATAAACTGTGGAAAATTGAGAGAGATGGGAATACCACACCATCTGACCTGCCTCTTGAGAAATCTGTATGCAGGTCAGGAAGCAACAGTTACAACTGGACATGGAACAACAGACTGGTTCCAAACAGGAAAAGGAGTCCGTCAGGGCTGCATACTGTCACCCTGCTTACTTAACTTCTATGCAGAGTACATCATGAGAAACACTGGACTGGAAGAGACACAAGCTGGAATCAAAATTGCCGGGAGAAATATCAGTAACCTCAGATATGCAGATGACACCACCCTTATGGCAGAAAGTGAAGAGGAGCTAAAGAGCCTCTTGATGAAAGTGAAAGAGGAGAGTGAAAAATCTGGCTTAAAACTCAACATTCAGAAAACTAAAATCATGGCATCCAGTCCCATCACTTCATGGCAAATAGATGGGGAAACAGTGGAAACAGTGACAGACTTTATTTGGGGGGCGGGGGGGGGGCTCTAAAATCACTGCAGCTAGTGACTGCAGCCATGAAATTAAAAGACACTTGCTCCTTGGAAGGAGAGTTATGACCAACCTAGAGAGCATATTAAAAAGCAGAGACATTATTTTGCCAACAAAGATCCATCTAGTCAGAGCTATGATTTTTCCAGTAGTCATGTATGGATGTGAGAGTTGAACTGTAAAGAAAGATGAGCACTGAAGAACTGATGCTTTTGAACTGTGGTGTTGGAGAAGACTCTTGAGAGCCCCTTGGAATACAAGGAGATCCAGCCAGTCCATCCTAAAGGAAATCAGTCCTGAATATTCATTGGAAGGACTGATGCTGAAGCTGAACTTCCAGGACTTTGGCCACCTGATGCAAAGAGCTGACTCATTTGAAAAGACCTTGATGCTGGGAAAGATTGAGGGCAGGAGGGGAAGGGGTTGACAGAGGATGAGATGTTTGGAGGGCATCACTGCCTCAATGGACATGGGTTTGAGTGAACTCTGGGAGCTGGTGATGGACAGGGAGGTCCGGTGTGCTGCAGTCCATGGGGTCACAAAGAGTCGGACACGACTGAGTGACTGAACTGAACACTCGTGTGTCACTCACTATTTCTTAATGTGTTTTGACTAACATTTTTAGGTTATAATTAAGATTACAGACATAAAGCCTTGATTGGGGCAGAGAAGTAACTTTGGGGATGGCAATTGTAAAGGAGTAGGGAAATGAGAATGCTGCGTGAGAAAGTGAGCAGCCGTGCAACTCTGAGATGCAGACATCTGGTGTGAATGTGGAGAGGGCTGACCATATGGATAAACACCTTTTAATGATTCTGTCTACTGTGTGGATAAACGCATGTAACATGTTATGTACAGGCTTTGTACGGTGTCTGTCTTCCTTTCAGGGGCCTGTTGATAACTTTTTGCTCTGTTTCCTTACCTCCGTCCTTCCAGACTTTTCCTCCTGCCTTTTGCTCAGACCCCCGGCGTTCTGTGGCCAAAAGGATGAGCCACACTGGAGCACTGACTCCACATAAGCAGTGACCATAGTCTTGACAGCTTTTAATGCAGTCATGGAACACCTTTCAATATCTTTGTTAGCAGTTTGGAAATTGCCTCTTGTTAGGTGCCTGTTCAGATTACTTGTTCATATTTACTGGGTTGTCTGTCTTTTTCCTGCTGGTTTGCTGGGGTTCTTTATATTTTAGTGATGGTGAGGTTTTGGTCTCATATATTATTATAAATACCTTCTCTTTGGTTGGCTTTGCCACTTTCCAGATGGTGGCCTTTGATGATCAGAAAGCACTAATTTTTACGAGGTCCAATATACCAATCTCTTCTCTTATGGCTAATGATTTTTGTGTCCTGTTTAATAAGGCTGTACATCGATCTTATGAAAATATTCTTAAATTTTTTTTAAAGGTTGTTTTATCACTCGTACTGGGCATACAGTTAACCTCGTGCCGGTATTTGTGGTGTGAGGAAGCAGCCAAAGTTCACTTATTTCTGAGAGTGTTCGCTTGACCCAGCCCGACATATTGAACAGCTCAGTGCATTGCAGTTGGAATTGTTGTCTTCGCATGTGATAATGTAAGACCTCTGTGACACCTCTGATCTTCTGGATGGTCTTAGCTACTCTTGACCCTTTGAATTTTCAGCCACATTTTAGTCACGGTGTCTCAGTTTCCCTGAGGGACTGTGTAGATGTGCCTTAGGGCTTAATTGATACTGCATTGAAAATATAGATCAGTTTCAGGAGAATTTACATCTTCTCAATTTCGAGTTGGCAATCCATAAATGTGGTATATCCCTCTACTTACTCGCCTTCTTGAATTTGTCTCAGCAATATTTTAAGATTTACATGTAGAGGTTAGATTTATTTCTAGTTTTTTTTTTAATTTCTAGATGTTTGTTTGATGTGTATATTTTATTATCTAATTCTTTTTGTTAGCATATAAAAATAAAATTAACTTTTGTATTGTCTTTGCATCCAGCAGCCTTACTAAATTCCCTTGATAAGTCTGTAGTTTTCTTGTGTCTTTTCATGCACATGCACCACGGTATCTGTTATTCACAGAAGATACGTTGTCTGTATCCATGAGGAGATTCTGGAGTGGGTGGTCCTCCTCCAGGGAACCGCCCCACCCCAAGGGTCAGACCTGTGTGTCCCACGTGGGCAGGCGGGCTGCTCTCTGCCCGGCTTTGCTTCTTTTGTGAACTTTCAGTTTCTCCAGAGAAGGCAGGAGGAGCAGGGGCTCAGCCCCGTGTGCCTGCTGCTTGTAGGGCCGCGGCTCCTCGGGGGCTGCCAGCGCTGGCTCACTCCTGGTGCCCACAGGCAGCCTGCGTGCGCCTTGCCGGGCTTTCACAGTCCCACCGGGAGAGCTGGTCCCAGGCCCCGGCTGCTCCCCTGTGGCCGCAGCAGAGGGGGCGATCGTTGCTGAGCCTCTCTAGCTGCCTCCCCACAGTGGCTCCTGGCAGTGAGCGCTCGGTTGCCAAGGCTCACGTGTGCACATTTCTCCCTTCACGCACTGGACACTTTCTGAGCTCCTGCTTCAGGCCGGGTACTGTTTTAGAAACAGGTAATATAAGAGTAAATTAGATAAGATCTCTGCCTCTTGTTTTAAATAAAGGCTACTTAATGGCTTCTGTGTTGTGCTTGTACTAATTAAAGACTTTGCTTAGATGTGGGTGAGAGAAAGATAGACTAAGATCTTCTGGATAACAGCACCCTCCTATTTTATAGGAATGTTTTTAGCCCTTTAAACAGCCCTGCTGAGACTGATTCAGTTCACGGTGCACACACAATGCACCAGCGTCTGAGCCGCCTCTGCAAAGCCAGGACATCATGTTTAATTCTCTACCTGTGAGTTTTCACATCATGCAGACAAAATAAACATGTAAAAAGCTCAGTTTGGAACATGATTATATGAGAGTGTGAGCTGAAGCTCCAGGAACTGACTTATGGAGAGCAAATTTAACTCTGAGATTAAATCTTTCCATGAGTGTCACTGTGATTCTGGTAAAGAACCAGCCGCCTGTCATTCCTCACTTCAGTTTTCTCAGGCTGCAGAGCACTCACTAAACGCTCCGAGAGACTGGAAAAAGGCGTGGTGTTCTCACTCTTGCAGAATAGCTTAAATGTCACTGAGAAAAGTTTAACCTGGGCACGTAGCTCTGTTAAGATATTGGGGTCAAATAAAAAAGTGTAGTCCTCTGTCCTTTGCTGTTCTTTCCCACTTCGGAAATTTTACCTGATGGATTATTTTCTATCCCAAAGCCACGTTCCCGAGACAACCCTTTGTACCTCCAGCTACAGTCCATGTTCACGTGATCAGAGGCCTTCAAAGAGCTGGAGCATCATCACACAGGAGCTCTAGAGGCCGAAGTGCAGTCAGGGGCAGGCCAGGGATCCTCGGCACCGTGGCTTAGCGTCCGTGGAATTGCCGCCCTTCTGGAGGGTCTAAGAACCGCCAGTGAAGCGGAGGAGCAGCCCTGGTCCCTTGGCTGTTCATCTGAAACGGCCGCAGCGCTGGTGATCCGCTGTGCGCGCTCGGCCCCTCGGCACGTCCGACTCAGCGGCCCCGTGGACTGCAGCCGCCAGGCCCCTCTGCCCACGGGGCTCTCCAGGCAAGGACACTGCAGTGGCTGGCCCGGCCCTCCAGGGGGTCTTCCCCACCCAGGGGTCGAACCCTCGTCTCATGCCTCCAGCACTGGCGGGCGGCTTCTTTACCACTGGCGCCACCTGAGAAGCCCAGTACCCCAGTATTTTAAAAAGTAGAAGCCAGACACAAAAAGCTACCTGCTGCATAATTCCACTTACGTGAAATGCTCCAAGTAGGCATATCCGTAGACACAGAAGTAGATCAGTGGTTCCCGGGGATGGTGGGGTGGGAAATGGGGCTGGCTGCCTGTGCATGGGTGGCACGCTCTGGGGACGGTGGGGCTGCCTGTGGGTGGCGCGCTCTGGGGACGGTACGGCTGGCTGCCTGTGGGTGGCACGCTCTGGGGACGGTGGGGCTACCTGCCTGTGGGTGGGTGGCACGCTCTGGGGACGGTGG
>SJYF01000760.1:717052-739710 GCA_006410515.1 Procapra przewalskii
ATTAAACTTTTTCTTAAAATATTTTTAATATATTAGAATGAAGCACACCTATAATGAAGTATGTATAGTATATTTTATCATTAATTGTATATACGTTTTAAAACAAAAGTGGGCTGGGAAGATAAAAATTATTTGTAATAAGTACCCTATTATTTTACTGAGTAATTCTGTCTTAGATATTTGAGTAAAGTCTACTGGCAAGGTAGTCCAGATTTTTTTAAATTTTTGGTGCCCTTGCTTTTGAGACTCTTATTGGCTTTCTAATGTCAGAAAAACCCTACTCCCCTAACAATTCAGAAAAGTTTTTCTCATGGTAAACACATACAGTGAAAAACTCAAGTCTTTCAAAATTCTAGTTAGTGTTTAAATTGACTCATTTGAGCCATATGTATGTTGCTGCTGCTGCTGCTGCTGATGCTGAGTCGCTTCAGTCGTGTCCGACTCTGTGCGACCCCATAGACGGCAGCCCACCAGGCTCCCCCGTCCCTGGGATTCTCCAGGCAACAACACTGGAGTGGGTGCCGTTTCCTTCTCCAATGCATGACAGTGAAAAGGGAAAGTGAGATCACTGAGTCGTGTCCAACTCTCAGGGAGCCCATGGACTGCAGCCCACCAGGCTCCTCCATCCATGGGATTCTCCAGGCAAGAGCACTGGAGTGGGGTGCCACTGCCTTCTCCAATGCATGACAGTGAAAAGGGAAAGTGAAGTCACTCAGTCATGTCCGACTCTTTGTGACCCCATGGACTGCAGCCCACCAGGCTCCTCCGTCCATTTAGGGATCATTAAATTATAAGGTCAAATCTTCATACGTGTTTTATAATTACTTAAATTAGTCTGTATTAATAGTCCAAATAGATACCTTAGTTTGGAGGGAAAAGATACTACTCTATTGTCTACTTAACAATTCACTTGTCGCTAATTACTGAATAGCTCAGTGAAATATATTTGGGGCTTGTAACACCTAATTAATAGGACTTGTTCCTTAAATGGAGTGCTTTGCTGGGATCCTAGCCTATGCTGAAGTACTCTCTGATACCAATGATCAAAGCAGCCATCGAATATGAGCTATCTGTGCAGTGTTTGTTTCTTAGTAAATGAAAGAGACGGCTGTACATGGCTAAAACTAGCGATGCCAGCTTGGTTTCCTAAGGAGCTAATGCAGGGACTTCCGTGGCGGTCCAGTGGTTAAAGGTCTGCCTTGCGATGCCAAGGACACGGGTTCCCACGTGGGGTGGTTAAGCCCATGCCCTGCAAATAAACAGCCTGCACGCCACAACCAGGGCCCGATACAGCGAAATGAAGAAAAATAAACATTAAGAAGAGAACTGATAGAGCCATGGCAGGTGATGACATTCTAGAGTTCTGGGGTTCTTTTAGCAGCTTTAGAGATGGCTAGAATTTGGATTTCACACAACAACTTCAGAGTCCAAAACTTTGGTGTTTAAAACACCCAGAGATACGCATTTATTTTTTGCAGATAAGGTAAAGAATACATTTTGTTGACTTGCTTGATTTTTATCTAGACTTTATAAATGTGATTTTTTGGAGCTATTTCATTGCTGGTGCCTTCATGGGAAATTTCGCTTTGGTTAGTCAGCTCTTTCTACTGACTTTTCGGTTTTTGAATTTTTTTTTTTTAATTTTTTGTCTGGCTGGTTGGTTGGTTTGGGGATTTCTTGTGGGTGAGGCGATAACCTAGGGAGTTTCTGCAGCAGAAATATCATGAAACTATACATGTCCCTTATGAAGCTGTGGCGTTTGAAGGAGTTTTCCAAAGCCTGTGTTGGGATGTAGGCAAATTAAGCAGAGCACCATGGTGAATTCTCTTTTTCACAGTGAATGCATCTCATGTGTAGAAAGACAAGCATGTTTGGCAGTTTTTGCTAATATTCTGGGATTCTTTTCATTGTCACTGTTTTGCAAACTTAATAATGTTCCTTTCTGATAAGAGGCTGGCTGGAATTTATTTGTATTTAAAGAAATATTTTTAATGTGGAGAAAATAAAAGCTGCACACATGCCTCTCAGACGGTGACTCTGAATCATCATTGCTCCATCACCAACCATACTAGCAGCTTGCAAATCTACAGTTTTTCATTCAACTTAGCACGTTACATTGAGCATTGTAAAACCTTATTTGGGCAGATTTCATATGATGGGAGTAATACATAAACATTTTTTCCTTTTAAGGTATTTAGACATTAGAAATTAATGGTTTGTTTATGAGCCATAGATTTAAGGAGCCGTTATAGATGAAATTTCCATTCTTTTTTTGTGGATGGATTGCTTAGGTATAATACTATGTTTCTATATTCTAGGACTCTTACCAGATAATAATAACTTCTTAATATTGACCAACATGTTATTAAATTAGCTCTTTTTGTTCAAAAGAGCTCTGAGGTGATTAGGGACACTGTTGAAGTTGGATGCAAACTTGACTACTTTGCACTGAGCCTCTTGGGAGAACCGAAGTCTCAGGAAGCTGGGAGTAATGAAGCGTAAAGCCTATGTGTCGCTTAGTCAGGGCCCCAGCTTTGTTTCCTAGTGTTCAGGTTTTAATAAATACACTTATCAGCATCTTAAGCACATTTGTCCTTTACCAGAAAAGAGCTCACTTTCTCTTTTTCTTTCTCTCTTTCCTGAACCGTTGGCTTTAACTGAAGAGTGAAATGTGTTACATTTGACTCTCCATGAGTATTGCTGATGAGTTTGCAAAAAAACAGATGGGAAGGCAGTTAAGTACTGAATTTCCAGACGGCCCCTGTGCGCCTCCTCCCCCTGTAAAATGAGAATAGCTCTACTTGTCCCCCTGCCTCAGCGGCACAGTGAAAGATCAGTTAGAGGGGGCCCTCTGGGGTGCACTGACCCCAAAGATGGGCAGAATATAGATGCAGCTGCCGTTCAGTAATGACGACTCTGTTACACAGCGATTTTGTCGTATCTTTGCTGGATTCTGTGTAGTGAGCATCAGTTAGCATTTTGAAGTGGAAATTGATAACAGGGAGGTTTTTTAATTGCATAGATTTTTAATACTTAAGGCGATCAAATAGTATTGGGGGGAATTTTGAGTGTATACTATTGATCTAAGTGTGGGTTTGGAACATAAAGCGACACCCAGCTAATCTGTAGACTGCCTTGCTATTTGAGGTGGCTTGGTTATTTCCGAGGCCTGCACAGCTGATCAGGTCAAACCATTGTCACAACGGTATTTTTAGCAGATCCCAGAACCGCAGACTCCGGGAGCCTTGGCGCGCACCCAGCGCGAGTTCCTGCTGGAAGCCACGCCCCTGCCTTGGCCCCGCTGCCGCCGCTGCTGCTGCTGCTGCTGCTGCTGCTGCTGCTGCTGCTGCTGCTGCTGCTGCTGCTGCTGCTGCTGCTGCTGCTGCGGGCGCAGCCTCTTCCTGCAGGTGGTTTGGGGCAGGAGGGCTGTGCTGCCCCCTTGCTGCTTCGCTGTGCCCCTTTTGTTCAAGAATGTCCTAAAACTTCGGAGCTAGTCGTGTGTTACAGCACAATGCAAGCATTTTCAATTTTGTACTGAACACCGTCCTTATTTGAAGGGCCTGGGCTGGCACCGTTTCCTGGGGCTCGTTCCATTTTTGTTTTCACCGTGGTTTTCCGCACTGTTTCCGACCTGGTTCGCTGCTGATTGCATGGTTTTCTCCACTTTCTTAATAATTTGACCGTATAGTCTTTCCCTTTTATTTGTATCTTCTTCCGCTTGGCTTTTATGGTGAGCAAAGAGGGAAGGGATGTCTGGTTTTTGAATGGGCTAAACCCCCTACTTCTGTCCTTGGCTTCCTGTGGCCGTTGAGTTGATAAGCACCTCTTATTTTAAAAGGTCCTTCAAAACTAGAAGCCGTGCCTTTCAGGGCAGTGCCTGGGAAGCAGCGTCAGGCAGCCGGGGGAAGGGGAGCTGAGCGGACCTCAGTGTCCCGGCGCCCTGCAGCCGAGGCTCCTCCGGAGCGGGCTTGCGACAGGAGAGGCGCGGCAGAGGCGGGCACTCCAGTGTAGCGCCAGCTGCCAGCTGGGGCAGCCTGGGACGGGGTGTCCATCTTGCTCCAGCAGGTCAGGTCCAGGGCATACCTAGTTTTGGCACTTAAATCCTCCCGTTTGCCCACCTTTGGGAATGACCGCACCTTGGTTTTGCTCTCTGGCCCAAATGTGCATCAGTGAAGTAAATCACTTTGGTCCTGTCTTTTCACTTGGTCTCCCTTCTCTGCTCCTCTCCTTTCACACTCTCCTTCTCTCTCCCCCCGCGGGGCCCCTCTGCTTTGTCCCTCTTTCTGAAGGAAGCTGTGCTTCTTCTTGCTGGCCTCCAGGTCACCACCTCACCAGCCTTGGGCTCCAGACCCTCTGCAGAGCTTCTCGGTGGGCAGCCGCCAGTTAACTCTTTTAGACACTTTTAAACAGCTGTTTGCCGTCCGGTCACATCCGCTATGCAGCAGTCTAAGGTGGCCCTTCAGGCAGAAGACTCGCCAGCCAGAGCGGGTGTGCTTCTAAAATAAAAGACCTGTAGTTAATGACCTCCTTCAAAAAAACTGCTCTTTTCAGACATATGGGGGCATGTTCATCCCTGGTCAAAACTTTGTTTGCAGTTTCAAAAGGGCTGCTTCTGAAGGGCCTTGCAGCCTTCTGCTGCTGGCTCTGTCCGCTGCCGGATAAGCAGCGGCTGTGTCACCCTCCCCTGGACTCCGGGCAGCGCGGCCTCTCGCTGGGGCTGGCGACCACTCGTCATCAAGGGGAAGCTGCTCTGCTGACAGATGCCTGCTCGTGTTTCCTTTGCCGGGTCCTTGCCGTGGTCTGCTTGCCCCGATGAGGCTATTCACCTGCATCTCTTTTTTTCTCTCTCTCACCTTTATCCCAATTTTCCAATATTAAAAATTCCTATTTTACTCTGCTGCTGCTGCTAAGTCATTTCAGTCATGTCCGACTCTATGCGACCCCATAGACGGCAGCCCACCAGGCTCCCCCATCCCTGGCATTCTCCAGGCAAGAACACTGAAGTGGGGTGCCATTGCCTTTTCTGCTATTTTATGCTAGAAAGAAGCCAAAAGTCCTTTTATGTGAAATCTATAAATAAATAGGGTTTGCTTTGGGGCTAGATAATTTCTTCTTTGGGTTGTAAACCTCAATTTGGATGGCAATTAGAATGGGTTTTTAGAAAAAGCCCTTCCAGGACAAACCTTTGACAGAGTTACTTAACTGGCATGCAATTACAATTTTATTCACATGATTTTTTTCCCTAAGACTCTAGAAGAACTTAAGACATTCTGACAATGAGAGAAATAAAATTATCCTCACATCAAGGATCAGTGTTTCTCTTATATCTGCCTTTATGCCATTTTTCATTGTTTTTATTGTATTATTAGAGTATCAGTCCTCCCCCAAGGGAGTGGTTGGATGTCTCCCACATTAAGTACGTAGAAGCTTTTCTATAGCTGTTTTCCTGAATCCCATATAATACGTCATGGTAGGATTTTTTCAATTAATTTTAGCTGGGCTAGAATCTTCAAGTATTAATTTATAAGGAACTTGCCCTCTTCTAGGATCAGAAGAACTAAGCGTTAGTGTCTTTTGTTGCTATAAATATTCATAGTCATTTGAATGTTATTGGAATGCTTTATAACAGTGATAACTGGTCTCGCTATTGATTAAAGGTAACATATAAGGAGTTAAGAATTTGTATACTAAGAGCTCTTGGCTGAGAATTCTCAGAATCCCATCCTGCTCGCGTAAGAGGGATGTGCTTTTTTAGCCCCCCGTCTTTCGGTTCATCTCCCCTTTGTTCAGGCAGGTCTGAGTGAGTTGTCGCTGGAAGACTCACAGGAGTCAAAAGTGAGCACAGCGTGGAAATATGGCATCACCTGGCCTCGGGAATTTGGCCTCAAGGTTTTCATATGTGGGTTTTCTCTTTAACAAAGCAGTAAGGGCTTACTTTTGTCAACTTGTGTGTGTGTGAAGATGTCTTTGTTCAACTTTAAGGAAAACGGAAGCCTGTGAGTGTGCGAACCGCGGGTTCCGGACCTGGATGTGTGGGGCGCTTGGGGCAGGCCGCGGGGCGCCCAGGCGCCGGTTTGGGGACGGGGCTATGCGGCAGCCCCGCAGTGGCGCGGGAGTCCTCGCCGCGGGTGGGCTTGCTGGGCCCGCTCTCTTCCTGGCGCCCTCGAGGGGGGCCCCGCTGCTCTCGAGAGGTCTGGTCCAGCAATTGCCCGTTCATTGCCCTTCTGGAAAGAACCCGTCAGGATCCAAAGACTCCGGGAGAGACCAGCCCCTGGCAGAGCTCAGGGAGGGAAGGCCTGGGGCCTCTCACCGCAGCCCGGGCGCTCCCTGCCTGCCTGGCCGCCTCCCGCCCAACCTTCCGCGACCCTCCCCTGCCGCCTGGCCCCGACCCCTGCCCTTCACCCCCGACACGCACCGCCTGCCACCCCTCAAGGCCAGCTTCTCACAGTCTCCCAAGGAAGCATCGGTGGCTCCTTACCTGGACTCTCGGAGGCAGCAGCGCACGCGGGAATGAGCGTTCGGTCAGCTGCTGTGTGCGCTCGCGTAGCTGCGTGACAAACAGCCCCCAACCCAGTGGCGGGAAAACAAGCCCGGTTTATCGGTGCCCAGTCCCTGTGGGTCAGGGGCTCAGGAGCAGCGCACTGGTGGCCCTGACTCACACCAGAGCCCCTCCTTCAGGCGGGAGGATGGGGTCTGGGCTGCCATCCTCTGAGTGCTGGCTAAACCGGGGCTGGCTGACCTTTCCCAGGACAGCTCGCCCGGCTCTCAGCGGGGCCTCTTGAGTGCCCCTCACTGTGCCAGCTGGCTCCCCCCAGCTCAGCACCTGTGAGAGAGCAAGGAGGCAGTCATGGCTCCTTTGGGGTCTCGGTGTCGATTGTCAGACATCACAGCCTCTAGAAGCTGGCAGCCAAGTACAGCCACTCTTAAGGGGAGGAGAGTTAGACTCCCCTTTTGAAGGGAGGTACCAAAGAATTTGTGGACATATTTTTAAATCTCCCCTCTTTCACTAAGCGATGTTGGATGAGTTACATTCTGAAGCCTTAATTTCTTCGTCTTTAAAATGAGAACAAAACCGTCTCCTCAAAGGGTCATCATACAGATTCAAACCCCTCCTGGGGCCCGCAGGTGGCCCGTGAGTGGCAGTCACTGTTCCCCAGGCTCGGGGAGAGGGCCAGGGCCAGTCTCTGCTGAGGGTCCAGGTACATGGGCCCCGCGTGGTGCAGGCGCGCCCCGGGGAGTCGCACAGCGCAAGGGGCTGCCCGCTGGTCAGCGCAGGAGCCGCGCTGGGCCCAGGGCTCCAGGGCAGCTTCGGAGCGGGCCGTTTCGTCCTCCCCCTGCTGCCCACCTGTGGCAGGACAGCAGCCACGTCCAGTCTCAGGACAGGGCTTCCCTGGTGGCTCAGACGGCAAAGGATCCACCTCGAACGCTGCAGACCTGGGTCTGATCCCTGGTTTTGGAAGATCCCCTGGAGAGGCGAACAGCCACCCAGTATTCTGATCAGGAGAATCCCATGAACAGAGGAGCCTGGCGGGCTACAGTCCCCGGGGTCACAGAGAGTCAGACAGGACTGAGCGACTTTCACTTTCAGAATACGGTGCCTTACGCGGCAAAAGGAAGCTTCCCGGCTTGAGATGGAGGGCAACCTGGGCGATCCGGGTGGGCCTGCCGTCGCCACAGGGGTCCCCGTGGGAGAGGCGGGAGGGCAGAGAGCGGAGGAGCGTGTGCTGCTGGCTCTGAAGATGGAGAAAGGCCCACAGGCCTAGGGCGCAGGTGGTCCCGGAAGGACAAGGAGATGGCTCCTCCCCAGAGCCTCCAAGAAGAGCCAGCCCAGATGGTACTGACTGAGGCCAGCGAGGCTGGCTTCGGGCTCCAGGGCTCCCGCTCAGCAGGGTGAGACCCCCCCAGGGCGTGGCGGCCAAGAGCACAGCACCCCCCCACACCCCAGGGGCCATCTCCCCAGGAGAAGCAGGGAGGCAGCCTCTCTCCACCTGCGCCAGCTCCCCGTTGCCGAGGCCGCATTCTGGGCGCGTGCAGATGGGAGCTGGGGCCTGGCCCTCCTCCCGCCCCAGCTTGTGCGGGGGCTCCGCCGCAGGCCCGGGGCACGAGAACTTCGGGCCTGGCCTTGCCGGGCGCAGCTGCAGAGGCTCGGAGGCCTGCGCCCCGCACCCCCCACCCCACTGAGCCCCCGAGCCGGACCTCGCCCCAAAGGAGGCCCGCCGCGTCCCCGACCCCAGGCAGAACCAGGCTGGTGCTCGCCTGGGACCAGGGGGTTAGGGATGCAAGGGGCTGGGAGGAAAGGGCACAGGGCTTCTTTCTGAGGCGAGGAAGATGTTCTGTAGCTGCCTGTGGTGATGGTTGTCCATACCTGTGCTTATGCTGGAAGCCTGAGTTGTATGCCCTCAGTGGGTGAATTGTATGATCTGTGACTTGTATCTCAAGAAATCTGTTTTTAAAAAGAACCAGTGAAAATTAACCATGTGTTGCTTTGAGCCGCCGTGTCTGTGACGGCCGTCGCAGCAGCGGCAGGAACGGCTCCTCCGGCCGTGCGGCCTCCGCCTGACCTCCCTGCCGAGCGCAAGCTCTCCCAGCGTCTGCCTCCTGGCTCCTGGGTGATGCACAGCCTTTGGAGGGGTGTCTTTTTCCTTAGCTTGGGTGAGACAAGCTTTCCTTTTCACCAAATGAACACCGCACGCAGGACAAAGCAGGGCAGCACCCCAGAGACGACGAAGCTCTTCCTCCTCCCGCCAGCCTCCTGGAAAGGCTCAGCCTGAGACAAGGCCTGGAGGCTTTTCTCAGGACTTTCTGCTCTTGAGCTCAGCCAGCTAAAACCAAAATTTACAAGTGAAATCAAGGTGTTCTCAGCTTAAAAGCCTGGGTTCTTATTAGGCCCAAGAGTAAAGCTTCATTTGTTTACAGTTGATTTTTGGATTCCTGCAGCTGGGCTGTGTCCAGTATAGTATTTGTTTATAATTTGCATCAAGTTGAAAACTGCAGGAACTTTTTCCTTAGGTTCTGTTTTAAACTTGGTGCAGAAAAAATAAAAAAGAGCTGTAGAGAAAGAAGGTTCTTATCAGTGTTCCCGACTCGGGGGCACCGCTCTTTCCTTAATGCTTTCTATTTCTTGGAAATAAACCGCAGCCTCCCTCCTGCTCTGCGCCCTGTTCTCCACTCCTGTCTCCTGCTCCCTTTATCTGGGCACTGAAACCCCCCTCACCAAATGGAAGCAGTTTCCTTTCATCACAAAGAATTACTAGAGAATGGTGAAAGCTCCCACTGCCGGAGGGGTATTAAAAATAGCTTTATATTATACGAGATAATATAAACAGGATTCCGTGTGCCAGGAAGATCTCCTGGACAAGAAATGGCAACCCACTCAGTATTCTTGCCGGGAAAATTTCATAGACAGAGGAGCCTGGCGGTTACAGTCCATGGGGGTGCAAAGAGCCTGACACGGCTGAGCACACGCACACACACATGAGCAGGATAGCGCGGTGAGGGCTGGTCTCAGCATACTTCCCGCGTCGACCAGTTCTCAAGTCCAGCCACACTCCCGACACTAGATTGCGCTTCACATGCTGTGTGTGTCTGTGTGTGTGTGTACATGCGTGCATGTGTGTGCCTGGCGTGCGCATGTGGGTATCTGTTTGTGTCTCTCTGTGTGTCTATGTGCGTGCATGTCTGTGTGTCCATGTGTGTGTATCTGTGTGCGTGCATGCATGTGGGTGGGTGTGTCTCTGTGTGTAAGCGTGTGTACATGTGTGTGTGTGTGCGCGCGTGTGTGCATGTGTACATGTGTCTGTGTGTGTATGTGTGCATTGTGTGTGCGTGTCTGTGTGTGTCTATGTGTGTGTATCTGTGTGTGTGCATGCTTGTCTCTGTGTGTGTATGTCTGTGTGTGTGCATGCGTGCGTGTGTGCATGTGTGTCTGTGTGTGTATGTGTGCATTGTGTGTGCGTGTCTGTGTGTGTCTATGTGTATCTGTGTGTGTGCATGCTTGTCTCTGTGTGTGTGTCTGTGTGTGCATGCGTGTGTGTGTGCGTGCGTGCATGTGTGTCTACGTGTGCGTGTGTCTGTGTGTCTGTGTGTTTCTTTGGTCAGCTCTGCTTTGCGTGCTCAATCTGAGGAAGACAAGGTTCTGAAATCTCAGAGCCAGCCCCGGGGCTAATAACTAACCTAGGCATGTGATTAGCTGTTTATAAGACAAAGGAGAAGTAATGCCCAGGTGAGTGATGCCAAAGGCTGGGGACTCAGCTGCCAGGAAGCTGTGGGGCAAAGGGGGGCCCTGAGGCCACCGGCGCCCCAGACAGAGGCTCAGGCTGGCTGCTGTCCGCTTCTGCGCGATCACTTCCCAGAAGTTTTGACTGCAGACGACCCTGAGCCAAAGCAGGGGCCAAGTCAAGTTTATTCTTATCTCGTGTTTGTAAGATAATAATGTCTGTAAGGCATCCATGGGCTTCCTAGGTGGAATTTGCCTGATGTTATAGGAGATGCAAGAGACGTGGGTTCGAACCCTGGGTCAGGAAGATCCTCTGGAGGAGGAAATGGCAACCCACTCAGTACTCTTTCCTGGCGAATCCCATGGACAGAGGAGCCTGGTGGGCTGCAGTCCATGGGGTCACAGAGGGTCGGATACGACTGAGCGACTTCCCTTTCACTTTTTACTTTCCTGCATTGGAGAAGGAAATGGCAGCCCACTCCAGTGTTCTTGCCTGGAGAATCCCAGGGACGGGGGAGCCTGGTGGGCTACCGTCTATGGGGTCGCACAGAGTCGGACACGACTGAAGTGACTTAGCAGCAGCAGTAGTATGTATATGTATACAGCTGTATGCGTGGGCATACCGCGATGTGTGTGGGTATACAGTGGTGTGTGTGGGTATACCACGGTATGCGTGGGTATACAGCGGTATGGGTGGGTATACAGTGGTGTGCCTGGGTATACAGCAGTATGCGTGGCTATACAGGGGTATGCGTGGGTATACCGTGGTGTGTATGGGTATACCACGGTATGCGTGGGTATACAGTGGTGTGCGTGGGTATACCGTGGTGTGCATGGGTATACCATGGTATGTGTGGGTATATAGCGGTATGTGTAGGTATACAGTGGTATGAGTGGGTATATATATAGGTATATAGTGGTATGCATGGGTATACAGTGGTGTGCATAGGTATACCACAGTATGGGTAGGTATACCGTGGTATGCGTGAGTATACAGTGGTATGAGTGGGTATAGATAGGTATATAGCGGTATGCGTGGGTATACCGTGGTGTGCATGGGTATACAGCAGTATGCATGGGTATACCGCGGTGTGCATGGGTATACCATGGTGTGTGTGGGTATATATAGGGTATATAGCGATATGCATTTGTCAGTCCCAGTCTTGCAGTCTATCCCTCCTGGGAGTCCAACCTGGATGTCATACCAGGCAGAGAGGGCCAGAACTGCCTTGAGAAGAGCCGCAGGACCGCAGACAGGCTCGCCTGTGCGTCCTTAGAACCAGCTTCTAAATGTTCCATGAACAGCCGGTAAGGCAGACAGTCTGCCCTGAGCATGACGGAGGTGAGCAGAGGCCCCCTAGGATGGCACTGTTACCCAGACCCCAGCGGGGAGTGAGCAGTGGGCACCGAGTTCGTCGAGGAGCCGTGTGCCCTCACACGGGCCAGCAGGCCTCTGGGGGTCGTGACCTGCGGCCTCACTGCATCCCCAGGCCCCTCTGAGCGGGGAGTCCCACCATGGGGGCGGCCCTGCTGACGTGCGGGGAGGAGGGGAGAGCAGATCTTTGCGAAGCTCCTTCTTTGTCCAGAGGGAAAGTGGTGAGGAGTAAGGCTATCAAGCTGGCTTTGTCTTCTGAAGCTCCCTTTTACTTCCCACACCTTCGCCCCCCCCCACCCCCGGTTGGGTGACTGTCTCTGGTGGTGCAGAATGACCGTCAAGACGTTGCATCCAACAATTAGGGTTTTATTCTGAGAAGAGATTGAAAAAAAGGCCCCATAGACACCAGATATTAATTTCCATCCTTGAGAAAGAAAGGAACGCGGACGACAGCAAAGTCCTGTTGGTCCATCAGTCTCCCGGCGCTCAGACCCACGGTCTGTGCCTTCCCAGCTTGAAAGAACACGATTCACTGCCTCCAAGGTCTCATCCCTTCTCCCCACCATTCATGCACCTTACTTCTGGAGCAGTGATTATGTAGCTGCTGTAATTAGGAGACATACAGGCTCCCTGAGGAGTCCTCTTCCAGGAGACCGAGCTTCCCAGGAGCAAGCTGATCTGCTCAACGTGGGCCATGTGAGAGCTAAAAGGTTTTCCTAATTTCTCTGTGAAATCAAGGCCACTGCTTGAACTTATAAACTCGGTCTGCCTCTAGACAACTGTCAGGAACATGAGAGAATAAAGGGCAAACTCCTGAGTCATCCGGCAGGTTTATGGCTTTCGTTTCAAAGGCACTTAGAAAAAAAACGCACACACACGTCAAACAAAGGAACAATACCCTGTTCCCTGATGACTGTCCTTTGATAAATGAATGTTTCCTGAGGTTTTAGGCTGGGGTCTGAGCTTTTCTGTGATGTCATGGAGGCAGACAGCCCCGCCACGTGAAATTTACCAGTGAAACCTACCAGATGACCCGGGAGGCTCCGAGTCACAGTGCACCTGAGTTTCTGGATACTGTGCAGCTGGCTGCTGAGCAGAAGGGGTGTCTGGACCCTCCTCCTCTGAGGTCATTTGGGGTCAGGAAATATTTACAAGGAAACCGAGGCTCAGAAAGATTAATTGACTTACCATGGTCTGGTAGAAAGACGCTCAGAGCCAGCCCCACCCTGGACATCATGTTGTTGATGTTCTAGGTTTTGTTTAGAAATTTTCATAAGAGAGAGAAAAAGACAGACCTCATTCTCAGCCTGGTAGCCAGACATCCCAAATGAAAACGCCACAGAGAGGAGCATGGATGACTTAGAGCTCAGCTTCTGGACGAGGGGTGGCCTGGCGCTGATTCCGTCTGTGACAGGTCCCCGCGGCGCGCCCTTTGGCCCCGTGCAGCTGGGCCACACCTGTCGGGGGGGCCATGCAGCTGTCCTGCGCTGGCACAGGCGGGCAGGAGCTTGACGAAAGTGGTACTTCTGCCTCCCGGCCAGCCCAGAAACAGCCCTGTGTGCTCTGGGGTCCTGGGTCTCTGGCCACAGAAGGCAGATAAGGATGCCTCCAGGAGCCCAGGAAGCTTGGGACGCAGAGCAGGTTTCACGCTCCCCTGCTTGTAAGGGGACGAGGGAGCCTGAGCTGCAGTCTCTGCGCAAGGAGCACCGACATGTTTGCGGAGGGGGCAGCCGGGCCCGCAGGTTCTCCGGGTGGAGTCGGCTCCTGGGTGAGGGCCTGGGCTCCAGCTGGGTTCATAGTCAGCTGCGTGTAAGCAGTGAAATGAGAACATTCCCTCACATGGCATACGAAAATGGACACAAAGTGGTTTAAAGGCCTAAATTGAGACATGACACCAAATAACCCCTGGAAGAGAGCACAGGGGAAAAAGCGTGATGTGACATAAATTCTGGCCGTATTTTCTTAGATCAGTCTCCCAAAGCAAAAATGAAACAAATGGGACTCAATCAAGCTTACAAGCTTTTGCACAGCAAAGGAAACCATTGGGAAAAAAATAGAAAACTGAAAAAAGGCAACCAACAGAATGTGAGAAAATGCTTGCAAATGATGTGACTGACAAGCCCTTAATCTCCAAACAGCTCATACAATGCTACAAAAAAAAAAAAATTTAAAAATGGGCAGATTTTAATAGCCATTTCTTGAAAGAGGAGATATAGATGACCAGGAGACACAGAAGATGGTCAACATCACTAATTATTAGAGAAACGCAAATCAGAAATACAGTGAGGTGCCACCTCACTCCATCAGAACAGCCACCATTAGAAAGTCTACAGATAACAGGTGCTGGAGAAGGTGTGGAGGAAAGGGACCCCTCCTACACTGTTGCTGGGAATGCAAGTTGGCGCACCCACTACGTGAGACAGCAGGGAGGCTCCTCGGAAAACGGGCAGCAGAATTTCCATCTGGTCTAGCACCCCACTGCTGGGCATGTTTCAGGACAGAGTTATAACCCAAAAGGCCCACGCGCCTCCACGCTCCTCAGAGCACTATCCACAGCAGCTCGGACTACTGGAATAGTCTAACAGAAGTAGCCCGCATGTTTATTGACAGATGAGTGGGTGAAAAAGATGTCGTACATATGTAAAATGGACAGTACCCAGCCATAAAGAGGAATGAAATAATGCCACCTGAGCAGCGCGGATGGAGCTCGAGATTATTGTCCTAAGTGAAGTGAGTCAGAGACAGACGCTGCATGACGCCACTCACACGCAGAATCTAAAATGCCGCAGAAATGAACCAGAAACAGCATCAGGGGCACAGAGAGGAGACTGCTGGTGGGCAAGGGTAAGGGGGTGGGAGAGGGTTGCGCTGGTTGTTTGGGATGAGCAGGTGCAAACTGGTGTATCCTACATGGATGGATGAACAACAAGGTCCTTCTGTACAGCACAGGAAACTATGTTCAATATCCTGTGATAAACTGTATCGAAAAGAACATGAAGAGGAACATATTTCTGTAAAACTGAATCACTTTTCCATATAGCAGTAAGTAACACAACAGTGTAATTCAACCATATATCCATCAAAAATAAATTTAAAAAGAATAATCACAATAAAAAAGATGCATGTGCATACAATGGAATATTGCTCAGCATAAAAGAGAATAAAATGCCATTTACAACAGATGAACCTATAGAATATCATGTTGAGTGAGATAAATCGGACAAAGATAAATTCTATATGATATTCCTTACACTTGGCACCCACTCCAGTACTCTTGCCTAGAAAATTCCATGGATGGAGGAGCCTGGAGGGCTACAGTCCATGGGGTCAGAAAGAGTCGGACACGACTGAGCGACTTCACACATGGAATGTAAAAAATAATACAAATGAATCTATATACAAAACAGAAAGAGACTCGCAAAGACAGAAAACAAAATTATGGTTGTCGAAGGGAAAGGGAGGTGGGGAGAGACAAATTAGGAGTATGGGATTAACGGAAACAAGCTGCTGCTGCTGCTGCTAAGTCGCTTCAGTCGTGTCCGACTCTGTGCCACCCCATAGACGGCAGCCCACCAGGCTCCCCCGTCCATGGGATTTTTCAGGCAAGAGAACTGGAGTGGAGTGCCATTGCCTTCTCTGAGATACAAGCTACCACACCTCAAATAGATAAGCGGCCAGGGTTTACTGCACACCACAGGGAATTATCTAGTATCTTGTAATAACCCACAATGGAATACAATCTGCAAAGGAAAAGACCCTTGAATCCTTACGCTGTTTCCCTGAAACGAACGCAATCGAAAGAAAAGAAATAAAGGAGAACCATCCACAGTTAAATGACACGTCGGGTGACGGGCTTAACTTTTGGGCTCTTGGGCTTGAAGCAGGGGCGCCCTGAGGCTCCCAAGAAGCTGCCCATGAGGAGCTCTGAAGCCTCCCCTCCCCTCCTGTCCCGGCCTCCGCTTCCACAAAGGAAAAGCCCAGCATTCTTGAGCGAAAAGCTCAGAAAGCAGCACAGGAAAGAAGCCAGACTCGCAGGAAACCCTCCAGGCCTGGCTGTGATCCCTGCTAACCCTGAGCAGGGCTCTGACCTGCTCGTGACCCTTTCCTCCCCACGCGGAGACCGGCCTGAAGGCCCACGTGCGGGCCCCTTCCGGCTCCAGCGCCTTCCTTCCACCTGGGCACCCGCCCCTCGCCCAGCGCCGCCGGGACCCGCCCGCCTGTGGGGAGCTTCGCCCCTCAGTAGAGCCCAGCCCTGGCTTACTTAGGCAGAGATGGGATTGGTCTCAGGTGACACACCATCTCGGGAGGACGCAGACCAGGCTGGGAAGCGGGGCCCTAGCCGCAGAGGCTGGCAGTGCTCCCCAGGACCCTCTGGCAAGGAGGAGGCGTGGCTGTGCCGCTGGGTGTGGGTGCCAGGTGCCCCGGGGCCGCCCCCACCGCTGCCGGAGCAGCCTCGCTGCGGCAGGACGCCCCCGAGCCCCTTCACTGCAGTCACAGGCGAGTCTGGCACCATGAGCGCCTGGCCATGCTCTGCCTCGCCAGTGGGGGGCTGTTCCACCTCATGGTGGGGGGTGGGCAATACCGGAGCACAGAAAGGCCCAGGAGGCCACAGGGCAGGCGGGGCAGCAGTTCTGCCTCCCGGGAGCAAGGGCAGCTCGCAATTCTCTTCTTTTTGCTCCCTGCCTTCTCTGACACTCAGGCCAAGTACTGATGAGAACTGTTTTCTTATGCTGAAACTTTTAAGATTTACTCTCCTAGCCTCTTGCAAATACACACACAATATTAACCATAGTCACCGTATCATACGTTACATTATCATCCCATGGCTTACTTATTTTATAACTGGAAATTTATCTCAAGCCCCTTCCCCGTGTCACCCAGCCCCCAGCCCTGCAAGCGCCTGTCTGTTTGCGAGCTCTGCTCTGTTTTAGAGCCCACGCGGTAGTTGAGACCGTCATATGGGGTTTCTCTTTCTATGTCTGATGTTTCATTTAGCATAATGCCCTCAAGGTACATCCACGTTGTTGCAAATGGCAAAATTTCATAATTTTTTATGGCTGAGTAATATATATATTACTCAGAAGGCAATGGCACCCCACTCCAGTACTCTTGCCTGGAAAATCCCAGGGACAGGGGAGCCTGGCAGGCTGCTCTCTATGGGGTCGTACAGAGTTGGACACGACTGAAGCGACTTAGCAGCAGCAGCAATATATATATTATAATATATAGCACACACATATCTTGCATTTAGAATTTTCTACTCGTCTGTGTATGGACACTTAAACTGTTACCATGTCTTGGTTATTATTGAAAATAAAGCTGCAGTGAACATGGGGTGCATCATTTCAGTTCAGTTCAGTCGCTCAGTCGTGTCCGACTCTTTGTGACCCCATGAATCGCAGCACGCCAGGCCTCCCTGTCCATCACCAACTCCCGGAGTTTACTCAGACTCACGTCCATCGGGTCCGTGATGCCATCCAGCCATCTCATCCTCGGTCGTCCCCTTCTCCTCCTGCCCCCGATCCCTCCCAGCATCAGGGTCTTTTCCAATGAGTCAACTCTTCGCATGAGGTGGCCAAAGTACTGGAGTTTCAGCTTTAGCATCATTCCCTCCAAAGAAACCCCAGGGCTGATCTCCTTCAGAACGGACTGGTTGGATCTCCTTGCAGTCCAAGGGACTCTCAAGAGTCTTCTCCGGCACCGCAGCTCAAAGCACCAGTCCTTCCTCACAGTCTGGCTCTACACCCTTTTTGGTTAGTGTCTCCATTTTCCTCAGATAAATGCCGGGGAGTGGAATTACTGGATCATATCGTGGTGAAATGATATCATCTTTCTTACAAAAGAAATCGGGGTAACATCTGTCACGCTCCTTCAGTGACAGAAACATTCAGACCATCCATTCCCACTACAGTTCATCAGAGAATAAAATAACTTCCTAGAATAGACAGTGCTCTTAGCGTCTTTTTACTGATCACAGACTATTCTGGGCAGTAGTTTGAAAATGAAACTGATTTATTAAAAGCTTACAAGAGGAAGAAAGGCCTGAGGGTGACTGCCTTGCTGTGGGCAGAGCCCTGGGCTGTGACCCAAGGTCGTGAGAGCGAGTCCCCTGCAGTGGCCCGCAAACTCAGGGCTCACATACCCTGGGCAGGTCACTGAGGCTGCTTCCCTCCCTGTAAAACAAAGTTGAATCCTTCAAGAGTCCTAGGTGGCAAATTTGAGGACTCCACCTGCGTTAGCGGGGAGGATTTTATAGCAAAACAGAGAAAATTCAGGCTGGGGACTCTCCTGCTCCCTGAGGGCTGGACGGCAGCAGGGCCCCAGGTGGGCTGCGCACGTGACCCTCTCTTTAGCTCACAGAGCCCCGTGAGCCAGCACCAGTGGGCGGGAGGCAGGGGCGGGGAGTGCAGGGCCGGAAGGGCCTCGGGAAAGTTCCCTTCCCACCTCCCATCCCGGGACCTCACTCCTCCTGCAGACCGGCTTCCTCTGCTGCCCAGGCCGTGGGGCAGGACGAGGCTGCCCTGGGTACCGGTTCCCCCTCAGCATGTGGTCACGCACGGAAACCGTCTCAGCCAGTTCTAGGAAAGGACTGTTACCGGTGCATCTCAGAGCCAAAACCATTGGCGTGTGAGGAGCCCTGGTGAGGAGCCCAGGAGCTTCAGGGTGAGAGCAGGGGAGGCGTTCCAGAATTATCTCCCCCAGAAGGACCAGACCACGGGCCCGCCTAGCCCTAACGTTCTGAGACCGTGGGAGTGAGTGGATTGTACAGCAGCTCTCCAGATTGTTCTGAGACCATCTTGAGGGTCATGATGAGCTGATTAAAGTCAGTTCTCGGGGGGGAGTGGGGGGACATATATACACCTAATTCATGTTGATGCATGGTGGAAATCAAACCAATATTGTAAAGCAATTATCCTTGAATTTAAAATATATAATTTTTTAAAAATTAGGTAAAGAGTTAAAAAAAAAAAAGAAATCACAGTAGCAAATCAGTTTTCAAACTTGAGGTGCATCATAACCATTGGGAGGACTTGTTAAAACACGGATGTCGTCGTTAAGTTGCTCAGTCGTGTCCAGCCCGTGCAATGCTGTGGACTGTAGCCCAGCAGGCTCTGTCCATGGGATTCTCCAGACAAGAATACTGGAGTGGGTTGCCATTTCCTTCTCCAGGGGCTCTTCCCAACCCAGGGACTGAACCTACGTCTCCTGCAGTGCAGGCGGATTCTTTACCACTGAGCCACCAGGGAAGCCGCAAAACACAGATGACCAGAACCCAACTCACAGCTTCTGGTTCAGCAGGTCTGGAGGGGCACAGTCTGAGAATCTGCACTTGTAACAAGCTCTGAAGATACTTTCAATGTCTGGTTCCCAAAGTGGGGTCCACATTGCTGGCCCTGTCTGTTTCTTCAACCTGCAGGTTCCAGAGTCAGAAGGGCCCCCGGGGAGGGGCCTGTGTGTGCAACCAGCATTGAGTCCCTCTGTGCACCGCGGTTTGAGAAACGTCTTTGCTCCCGACCTTGAGTGTCACCAGGTGGAAATAAAAGGCAGCCAGCCAAAGGATGCATGAAACTGAAACTGTCACTCAGTCCTGTCTGACTCTTTTGTGCCCCCCGGGCTCCTCTGGCCACGGGATTCTCCAGGCAAGATGCTGGAGTGGGCTGCCATTTCCTCCTCCAGGGGATCTTCCCCAGGAATTGAACCCAGGTCTCCTGCATTGCAGGCAGGTGTTTTATCAACTGAGCTACAAAGGAAGCCCCAAGAATAATCCTGAAGGGGTTGCCATGCTCTTCTCCAGGGGATCTTCCCCACCCAGGGATCGAACCCAGGTCTCCCGCATTGCAGGCAGATTCTTTACTGTCTGAGCCACCAGGGAAGCCCAAGGATGTATGCTCAGTGTCATTAAACGGTTACAGCGGTTAATTCAGTTCCGTTCAGTCGCTCATTCGTGTCCAACTCTCTGCGACCCCATGAATCGCAGCGCGCCAGGCCTCCCTGTCCATCACCACTTCACCTTCACCCTCAGCTAGGTTGGTCATAACTTAGGTTGGTCCCCTGTGGCTCAGAGGTTAAAGCGTCCGCCTCCAATGCGGGAGACCCGGGTTCCCTCCCTGGGTCAGGAAGATCCCCTGGAGAAGGAAATGGCAATCCACTCCAGTATTCTTGCCAGAGAATCCCATGGACGGAGAAGCCTAGTAGGTTACAGTCCACCGGGTCGCAAAGAGTCGGACACGACTGAGCGACTTCACCTCACCACGTCCATCGAGTCGGTGACGCCGCCCAGCCATCTCATCCTCTGCGTCCCCTTCTCCTCCTGCCCCCAGTCCCGCCCAGCATCAGAGTCTTTTCCAGTGAGTCGGCTCTTCGCATGAGGTGGCCAGAGTACTGGAGTTTCAGCTTCAGCATCAGTCCTTCCAAGGAATCATTATATTTGGTTTAAAGCCAAACAAACTCGCCGCTTTCACTAAAGAAAAGGCGGTTGGCCTCAGGGTGGTAAATCCAGCCTCTGGGGCGGGTGAGAACTCTCTTTCTGGGCATTGTAACTTCTCCCTTCCGGTTGAGGCAGGCTGCGCGCGAGGTTCCTAGTAACTAAAGGCTGGACGAGGCTCGCGGCGCCGCGGGTTAGACTGCCTCCGCCGCCCAGCCCCGAGGTCCGCACGGCCCGGGGCCGCCAATGAGGAGCCGAGGGGTTCCGTGACGCCACCGGGAGGCCCTCTCATTGGCTGCCGCCGCGGCGCGGGCCCACCCCTCATGAGCGCTCCCGGGCTGAGAGCAGCTTGACCCCTGACCCGGCCGCGGCTCCTCGCAGACAGCGGGGCTCTCCGGGGGGAAGTCCTGCTTTCTGACAAAGTGCAGCTTTCCTGCGCTGACCTCTGACTGCTGTGTCACTGCTGTTCAGCTGCTGTCTTCAGCCTTTCCCAGACGCCTGACCGGTCACTCATTTCCCATTTACTTTAATCATTTCTTTCAACGAGTTTTGTCTTGCTTCCGCGGCGGATGAATTTCCCAATCCCGAATTTCCTGTGGCGTGCTTGTGATCATCTGTCCCACGCTTAACCTGGGAATCAACAAGCTGCTGCCCAGAGAGGGGATATGAGAAGGTCACACAGCTGCTTAGTTGAAGAGATGCAAGTCAGATTCAGGGCTCTTAACTCCAACTGCAGGGTTGCACCCCCCGCACCCGGCGCCCACAGCCACCTCTGCCGCCGCCGCAGAGCAGAGCGCGGAGCAGCATCGCGTCCAGGAACCTCGTCTACCCGGGATCCACATACCAATAAGGGATGATCCGGGTCTCCTCACGTTGCAGCAGCTGCTTAACTTTTCCTTTGATAAGATGGACTCATGGATGGCAGAGCAGTGCGCTCGCGTTGCAGATGAAGAAATTGATGGGGATTTGATCATAAGTCAGTTGGTGGTGCGTAGAGGCATGAGCCCCAAACGCTGCAAAGAATGGCAAGCCCCTGAGCCCCCAGGGAAAGGCCGGTGGGTGAGCGTGCCTTCAGCACTGTAAGCAGATGATGTGAGAGTAAGGAGTCAAGGCAAAGTGTGTGTCTGCGTCTCTGCTGGCCAGCGGTTCAGAGAGAGAGCGGGCAGTCCTGTCCGACTCTGCGCCCCCATGGACTGTAGTCCACCAGGCTCCTCTGTCCATGGGACTCTCAGGGCAAGAATGCTGGAGTGGGCTGCCATTTCCTCCTCCAGTGGATCTTCCTGACCCATGGACTGAACCCGCATCTCCCGCCCGTGTCTCCTGCAGCGGTGGGTGGATTCTTAACCCCTTGAGCCGCCTGGGACGCCCAGCCAGCAGTTCAGAGGAGGCCACGTCCCCAGCCTCTCTGACCAACAGGCACTTTGCTACAGGGAAAGGGGACCAAGCTGTGGACGTTTTTCCTCTGACATTGAGGGTGTTCCAGAGCTTGATGTGTCTGAATGCCATGACCCTCTTTTGAGTCAAGGATCTTTGAAAACTCAGGACCACTCTGTTAGTTGGGGAGACTCGGCAAGCTGGCCAGACCTGAAATCCTTTTTCAAGACTTGGCCCCCTCCATGACTTCGTGAAACCTTACCCCCCAGTTCCCCACTCCCCCAGGGTGGGTCAGAGGCTCTCCCAGCCCCCAGTGCTCATCTGAGTCCGACTGTGCTGCTGTCGTTGACTTCTTTGCCCCTTTTCTCAGCTGATTATGAGCTCCTGAGGGATGGCACCGGACGTCATATTACAACTCTGTGTCCTCAGGGTCTGACACTGTCCGATACATTGTAGGTGCTCGATAAACGTTGAACTGAACTGTGGAAACCTTGCATGCTAGTGGCCTTGTGCAGGACACGATTGCTTGCAATTCCCAAGAGAAACGGATTTTGTGTCTGTGAGACTCATTCGCACAGAATGAGAATTCTCATCCTTTTTTATTAGTAAAGTGTCTGAAATGAAAACGTCACAACTGTTTGCTAATACAACTCCATAAAAACAACCCAGATCCCTTGTGCTTAACCTAATTCCTGATTGCCCTTAAAACTCCAGAAGTGTGAACCAACTGCATTATAAAAATCAAACCACACCGTGTGTTTCCTCCTGTTCCCGGTTGGCTAGGAAGCTCAAAAACCATCCTCGCCACAGTCTTAACAGTCTCCTCCCTGGTGATGGGACGGTGCTCTCCCCTATATCTGTGAAGTTCCTGCCTTGCTTTGCTGTTCATTTAGACACACAGGTGGGTATTTTAACATAAGCAGACTCTGCCTTTCTGGAAGAAGCTAGGATGGGTGATGCACAGGGTAACAGGAGAGTCCCCAGAACTCTGAGCGTGGAAAAAGCACTCAGGAAGGTAAGCAGTTTCCATCACAGACGAGACTGAAAACCGGCTTGATCTTCTGGCGCCCGAAGCCCCGGCGAGGCCATCGTGAGTGGAGATGAATCTGCGGAGCAGGCCCGGCCTTACCCAGCGCAGGCCTCTGTGGCTCTGTGACACTGTAAGACCTCGCGGCCTTTTCTCAGGACCCGTCGCTCCAAAGACCACAATGGCTCGAATTCGATGCAATAAGCAAGAGGATTTATTAGGCCGGCGCGCCGGGGTTCAG
>SJYF01000760.1:791649-803276 GCA_006410515.1 Procapra przewalskii
AAGCAGCAGACGCCAGAGACCCGAGTTCAGTCCCTGGTGGGGAAGGTCCCAGGGAGGAGGGCATGGCAGTCCACTCCAGTATTCTTGCCCGGGAAATCCCGTGGACAGAGGATGCTGGGGGGCTACAGCCCGTGGGGCCGCAAAGACCCGGGCACGAGGGAGCGGCTGAGCGCCGGGCTGCAGTGCGCTGCGCCGTGCTCAGCCGCTGAGTTGTGTCTGGCTCTGTGGCCCGCGGGCTGCACTGTGTGGAGACCGTGCCAGAAGCCTCTACCCCTGGAGCCTGTCTTGCCCTGTGCTGAGCTGAACAACCTGTGGGAACCCAGTTGCCAGCAGCCCGGGGCCAGGACTTGCTTTGAGAACCTCAAATCTCTTTTCCTGAGTTACTTCCCGACCTTGGAAATTGAGATCCCTTCAGATTGTCCTGCTGCCTTTGAAGTCCTTGCCACAGGGACATGCCACTGCAGTGAGGTTCCCCGGAACTGCCCTGGGGGCCAGGCTGCAGCAGGGCCCCGGGCGCACCTGGCCCCGGCCTGGCTTCAGAGATGCAGCCACGATGCACGAGGAAGCAATGCCTAACGCCGTCGCACACAGTGCCCATAGCTATATTTTATAGCCTTTTATAGTGTTGCTCCACTTCACAAATTAATTCCCTGCTCATGTTAATCAATTGAAAAAAAATGAAAATGCTTGTTTTGGCTGTTGGTCCTGCAGAGTCATCAGCTCAAGATGGTGTTCTAGTAACTCCGCGCTCGTGGCACAGATGAGGCCTGGGAGGCCCAGCGACCCAGGGACTCGCCTCGCTGTTGTTCAGCTGCCGAGCCATGTCCGGCTCTTTGTGACCCCACGGGCTGCAGCAGGCCAGGCTTCCCCGGCCCTCACTGTCTCCCGGAGTCTGCCCAAGTTCACGTCCGTTGCTCTGGCGATGCTATCCCACCAGCTCATCCTCTGTCGCTCTCTTCTCCCTCTGGGTGAGAGGGACTCACCCAGGGTGATGCAGCTACTTGTCGAGGGGACACCCTGCCTTGTGGTTCAGTTTCTATTCCTTTACAATTTGAAACTCATTTTTAATGTCACCGCTCTTATCGGACACTGAATATGCTGTCAGCGGCTCAGTGAGACAGGATGTTATGAACAGAGGTTTGTAGTCAGATAGACCAGGGGCTGGAACTTAGCTTTATCATTTACTCGGTGTGGGACTCGAGGTTCAACCTTATCTGTAAAGTGTTACTAACGCCTTCCTTGCAAGGGTGGCCTGGAGGACTAAGTGGTGTGTGTCAAGCCCAGGCCAACTGCTGGATGCTGAATAAGGCCTTGATAATGAACCTGTGTTATTGTGGGAACTGTGCAGTCTTGCATGCCCAGATCAGGCTCGTAGCTAAGGGATCTCAAATTCAGAGAGTCCTGAAAGAACTGGGGAGGGTTAACCCCTCAGTGATCAGAGGATTTTTTTTTTTTTTGGCAATGAGATTTGTAGCTGTCCACTTCCTCAGCCAAACTTTCAGAAATGTACAGCGCTTGAGGAGAAAAATTGGAGCTCCTCTTCAGAGGTGATGAAACCTTGTGTGGAAGGAAACAAAGGACAGAGTCTGGTTTGCCATATATGATGCGGTTAAAGTGCTGCACTCAGTATGCCAGCAAGTTTGGGAAACTGAGCAGTGGTCACAGGCCTGGAAAAAGCCAATTTTCATTCAGATCCCACAGGAGTGCAGTGCTGAAGAATGCTCAAACTGCTGCACAATTGCACTCATCTCACTTGCTAGCAAGGTAATGCTCAAGATCATTCAAAGTAGGGTTCAAAAGTACATGAGCCGTAAACTTCCAGATATACTAGCTGGATTTAGACAAGGTAGGGGAACCAGAAATCAATTGCCAACATCCATTGGATCATAGAAAAAGCAAGAGAATTCCCGAAAAATACCTACTTCTACTTCACTGATTATGCTAAAGCCTTTGATGGTGTGGATCACAACAAAATGGAAAATTCTTAGAGATGGGAATGCCAGACCACCTGACCTGCCTCCTGAGAAACCTGTATGCAGGTCAAGAAGCAACAGTTAGAACTAGACATGGAACAACAGACTAGTTCTAAATTGGGAAAGGAGTACATCAAGGCTGTATATTGTCACCCTGCTTATTTAACTGATATGCTGAGTACATCGTGTGAAATGAGAGGCTGCATAAAGCTCAAGCTGGAATTAGTATTGCTGGGAAAAATGTCAGTAAACTCATACACAGATGACACCACCCTTATGGCAGAAAGTGAAAAGGAACTAAAGAACCTCTTGAAGAAGGTAAAAGAGGAGAGTGAAAAGCTGGCTGAAAGTGGAACATTCAGACAGCTAAGATCATGGCATCTGGTCCCATCACTTCATGGCAGACAGAGGGGGAAACAGTGGACACAGTGGCAGGCTTTATTTTCTTGGGCTCCAGACATCACTGCAGACAGTGACGGCAGGCATGAAATTAAAGGATGCTTGCTCCTTGGAAGAAAAGCTGTGGCACACCTAGACAGTGTATTAAAAAGCAGAGACTTCACTTTGCTGACAAAGCTCTGCAGAGTCCAAGCTCTGGGTTTTCTAGTAGTCATGTACACATGTGAGAGTTGGACCATAGAGAAGGTTGATTCCTCAAGAAGTGATGAGTTTGAACTGTGGTGCTGGAGAAGACTCCTGAGAGTCCCTTGGACAGTCAATCCTAAAGGAAATAGATCCTGAATATTCATTGGAAGGACTGATGCTGAAGCTCCAATACTTTGGCCACCTGATCCAAAGAGCTGACTCATTGAAAAGACCCTGGTGCTGGGAAGGATGAAGAAGGGGAGGACAGAGGCTGAGATGGCCGGATGGCATCACTGACTCAATGGACGCGAGGCTGAGTGAAATCCGGGAGCTCGTGATGGACAGGGGAGCCTGGCGTGCTGCGGTCCATGGGGTCACAAAGAGTCGGACACGACTGAGAACTGAACAGCAACAAAGCTACCTGGACAGAGCGATGTGGAGGCTGAACACGCGTGCACTCCGGCGCATCCAGGCCCGTGGCCCCTCACTGCCTGGTGGCCCCTCCCGGCCGTGGGCCCGCTCTCCCTGCCGTTCGCACGGCACCTTTGCCTCCCACAGCCCGTCTGCCTCAGATGCTTCGAACGTCACCTGGGGCAGGATGCGCTTGCCCCAGCTCAGGGGCTCCATTGTAACCTCAGTTCTGGCCCCTGTGCAGATCTTAGACAAGCCAGGGACTCCTATTTCTTTTCCCACAAGATTGGGAGGAGGATGGTACCCATTGCACAGGCTAATTCATGTTCAAGAGCTTCAAAGCAGTCAGGTGTGACCTAGATGAATTTATTGCTACCAGTTTAATCAAAATGTGTTGCCCTTTATGCAAAGGAACTTTCAGAAGTGAGCCCCTCTGTGGGAATTTCCCATGGGGAAGGGAGATAAATTTTGGTCCAGTGGCTACTCAGTATTCTTTTTTTTCCAAGCCTAAGGACTTATTTATTTTTGTCTTTTAGTTAATTAATCACTTGGCTGTGCTGAGTCTTCGTTGCTGCTCACAGGTTTGCTCCAGTTGCGGAGCACAGGCTCTGGGGTGCATGGGTTTCAGCAGGTGTGGCTCTCGGGTTCTAGAGTGCAGGTTAATAGTCAAGGGCACACGAGCTCCGTTGCCCCGTGGCGTGTAGGATCTCCCTGGACTGGCCATCGAACCCATGTGCCCTGCCTGGCAGGTGGATTCTTAACTACTGGACCATCAGGCAACCCCTCCTTAGCATTCTTTAAATCACAGCACACAGTCAGGCACTTTTTTCACCCATGCTTTACAGCTGGCCCTGATGCTTGGTCATGGAGCACTTCACTTCTACTCCCTGGTACCCAGCTTTGATTTTGGAGATGCAGGTCTTATTGAGCTGTTTATTAAGCTATCATACCCGCTGTTTTTCAAGCCTGCTTTTCACTTTGTTGCCGTGCATTTCTCTGGAAAAGAAAGTAACTAAGAGCATCATTGATGATAGCTTTCCAAACTGACAAGGCATCGTCTGACATGTTAATGAGGGCCAGTTTGGACCATGACCTCAGAACTCTGCTTCTCAGACAGTGTGGATCTGATCCTAGACACTTGAAAAGTTGCAGTCTAGTCCAGAGGTCCTATAAGCAGCTTCTGACAGAAAACTGCATATTCTGGAACTGAGCTGTGTAGCCCTGAATTCACTCGGTAGATCAAGACTCCGCTGTTGCTCTGAGATGTGTGTGGTGGCACATGGAAGGAGATGGCAGCATTTGGGAGAAGGACGGAGCGATATTCACTGTGAGTGGCCTCCTACCTGAGGACGGGCTCCTTGCCAAAGGCCCGTGTGCCGGCCCAGGCCTTGGGTGTTCACGGTGGTGGTGGCGTGGGCACTAAGCCCTGTCCGACTCTCGACCCTGTGGACTGTGGCCCGCCAGCTCTGCCCGTGGGATTCTCCAGGCAGGAACACCGGGGCGGGTGGCCAGGTGTCATGTCGCTCCCTAGTTAGAACAGGAGTCCACAGACCATGGCAGGTCTCTCCTCACAGTGGAGGATGAAGTTGTCTGTCTGCTCTGAATAGCCTTACCGACCATTCGTGGCTGGGGGAGTTCAGCCCCGGAGGGTGGACTTTGCGTGTTCCGGAATGGTCAGGACAGGGCAGAGTCGAGCTGTGCTGACCTAGCTCTATCTTTCCTCTGGCTCCCTGGGTGTGGCAGGTCCCTGAGGGCCCGGGTCGTCTTCACGAACCCCAGTGGCCAGTGTCCGCCTGCCGCAGAGCAAAGCCCAAGACTAGACCCATTCTTTCTCCTGGACCTTTGACGTACTTTAGGGCTTCCCTGGTGGCTCAGACGGTAAAGCGTCTGCCTGCAATGTGGGGGACCCAGGCTCGATGCCTGGGTCGGGAAGATCCCCTGGAGAAGAAAATGGCACTCCACTCCAGTATTCTTGCCTGGAGAGTCCCATGGACAGTGGAGCCTGGCGGGCTACAGTCTCTGCTACAGTCGCAAAGAGTCAGACTCAACTGAGCGACTTCACTCCCTCACTTTGACATAGTGTGGGGTTTGCTTCCTTTACAGTAAATCCCTGATATCGACTTGCACATTACTTGGTTGCTCCTCGCAGAAGCAGAAGGCAGATTATGAAACAGTTTATCTCTTCGTGTTGTTTCCTGGAGGCTTTAATTTGGCACAAGCGAGCGCTTAAAGCGCAGTTAGGAAGCTCCAGTCCAGTGCTTGCTTTTGAGTAGTTTTGGAGCCGTTCTACCAAATAGTGAATTTGTTCAGCTTATCTTGTATTCTCCTTTGGAGAATATTTTAAGAGGCTGAAACAGAGAGAGGGTGCTTAGTGAATTTCTTTTATTTTGCAACCACATGAACGACTTTGGCTCTATGAAAAGGGAGTGAATATTGAGCGCTTAGGCCTGGAGAGGCATTAAAGCAGGCATTACGTATATTCTTCATGTTCAGAAAGGTTAGTAGAGACATGAGCATTAAAAATGGAACTAAATCACATTTCTAAAGATGAAACCTGCAATGTCTAAGATGAAAACTACGCTGGATGTGGTTAATGGCAGATGAGACATTGATAAAAAGATCAGTGAACTTGAAGACATTGCATTGAGTGAATGAGTGAAGTCGCTCAGTCGTGTCCGACTCTTTGTGACCCCGTGGACTGTAGCCTACCAGGCTTCTCTGTCTGTGGGATTTTCCAGGCAAGGGTACTGGAGTGGGTTGCCATTTCCTTCTCCAAAAACGTGGAAACTTTTTGTAAAGTGGAAAGGACATCAGTGAGTTGTAGGATAATTTCAGGTGACCTGAAGTTGTGTGATTGGAGACCCCCAAAGGAGGGGAGGCGTCCCTGGTGGCTCAGTGGTAAAGAACCCGCCTGTGGTGCAGGAGCTGCGGGGGACTCAGGTTTGATCCCTGGGTCGGGAAGATCCCCTGGAGAAGGGAATGGCAACCCCCTCCAGTGCTCCCACCTGGAGAGTCCCCAGGGACAGAGGGGTCTTACAGGTTACAGTCCTTGGGATCACAAAGAGTCAGACACAAGTGACAGTATAGCAAGCAAGAAAGGGGAAGGGTCACAAAAAACTTTGAAGAAATAATGGCTGAATGTTTTTCAAATTTTATGAGAACTATAAATCTTCAGATCCAGCAAGCTCAGTGAGGCCCAAGCACGATAAACGTGGAGAAAACAAAACCAAAGCCCTTCATAATCCGGTTGCTCATGATCAGTGACAAAGGGGAAATCTTAAAAATAGCCGGAAAAAAGACACATTACCTGCAGGCGAATAAACATAAGGGCAACCGCAGGTTTATTGTCAAAAACCTCACAGGGGAGACCCACAGAGAACATCTCTAGGACTGGGGCAGGCGCGGGGCAAACTCGAGTGAGTGAGAATGAGAATATCCTCACACATGAAGGCTGAATAAGCCTTTTCCAGGCAGTCAGTGGCTGAAAAGCCTCATCATCAATGGAAGAGCACTGTAAGAAACGGCCAAGGAGTCTGTTTATGGGAAGGAAAATCTGGATCTGCACAAAGGAACAAAGAGCAGTGGAAATCGTAGCTATACCAGTGACTGTATCAGTTTTTTCCACATCATTAAAAGCTAACTGACGATTTCAATAAGAGCAATAGTCATGTGGACTGGGATTTACAATCCATGTAAAAACGCAATGTATAAGAAAATCAGGACAAAAAAGGAATGGAAGTATGCAGCAGGAAAGGCGTTCTCTGCGTGGAAGAGCTGTAACGGCGTCTAGAAATGACTGGGGCAAATCAGACCTTGAAGCAGCCACTGGCAGTTATGCTTGGAGGCTCTCGTACCCCGTTCCAGCAAGTGAGAGAACAAGTTGGCAGATGATCAATAAGGGCGCAGAGAACTTGCTGCTCAGTCGCTAAGTCACGTTGACCCTCTGTGGCCCCGTGGGCTGTAGCTCGCCGGCCTTCCCTGTCCTTCACTCTCTCCCAGAGATTTTTCAGGCTCATGTCTTGGGTCAACACAGTAAACCAGTTTACCCAGTTGACGTTTGTGTGTCACCCCAGCCAAAGCAGGGTGCACATTCTTTGGAAGGTTCGTATCAAGACTGATCATATTCTGGGCAAGAAGCAAGTTTGAACACAGAAGAGTTCGAACATGTTCTCTGACCTCTGTCGGGGATGCCCAGGGCCACCTTCAGGTCAGGGGTTCACTAGAGGCACAGAGCGCAGAGGAGCCGTTGTGCGCACGGCCACAGTTTCTCACAACAGAAAGCTGCGGGTGAAACCACTGAAGGCAAAGGCACCCAGGCCAGAGTCCAGAAGGGACAGGCGCCACGTCTAAGCCGTCTGATCACAGTGGGTGCTGTGGCTGGCACTTCATCCTCCTGGCAGTGACGGGGCAGCACTGATGTCCTGCCAGCCGGGGAGGCTGCTCAGGCTGCCACACCCAGGCTTCGTGTGGGCGGTCGGCTGTGTAGGCAGAGTGCCCATGGAGCTTAACTACTTGGTCTTGTCTCCTCAGAGGTCAGGGTGGTGTGGTGTGGCCTAAGACCCATGCTGTAAATCACAGTGTCTCCCAGTCAAAGGCCAGGCCTTTCTCTGTATCTGCAGAGCAGCTCAAGCTTGTTTAGCTCGTTATTTCACAGACCACTTGTTGTTCAGTCACTGAGTCGTGCATGGCTCTTTGCACCTCATGGACTGCAGCACTCCAGGCTGCCCTGTCCTTCACCATCTCCCAGAGTTTCCCCCACTCACGTCCATGGAGTCAGTGATGCCATCCAACCGTCTCATCCTCTCTCACTCCCTTCTCCTCCTGCCCTCAGTTTTTCCCAGCATCAGGGTCTTGTCCAGTGAGTCAGCTCTTCGCATCAGGTGGCCAGAGTACTAGACCTTCAGCTTCCGCATCAGTCCTTCCAATGAATATTCAGGGTCGATTTCCTTTAGGATGGACTGGTTTGATGCCCTTGCTATCCAAGGGACATAGACCATAATGGAATTAATTTAAAAATCAATAGGAGAAAGATCTTTGGGCAATCCCTGAGTGTTTAGAAACTAAATATCACATTTTTAAAGAAGAAATCAAAAGTTTAATTAGTATTGTGAACTGAAAGAAAATAAAACCACAGTGTATCAAAGTTCTTAGGAAACTGCTAAAATGGTACTTAGTGAGAAATATATTACACAGAATGCTATACTAGGAAAGGAAAAAGGTCTCCACTTCATACCTTGGTTTATACTTTTAAGAGGCTGGAAGGGAAAGAGTAAATTAAGTTCACAGTAATGCAGAAGGAAGAAAATAATAAAGATCAGACCAGAAGTCAATGAAGCAGAAGACAGAGAAATAACAGAGAAAAATCAGTGAGACAAAAACCAATGGAATTAAAAGATCTTTATTGAGAATTTCAGCAAATCCATTCGAGGACTGTTCAGGATGGAAATAGAGGACACAAACTGCCAATATCAGGAATGAGAGAGAGGTCAGCACTGGAGATGCTACAGGCACTGGGAGGGTCAGGGAGCATCATGAACAACACTGATCCAGTACATTCGACAGCTCAGGAGAAATGGACAGGCTGCTTAAAGGATAACTACGAAAGCTCACTTAAGAACAAGGAGATTATCTGAACAACCCTATATCAAAGAAATGGAATGTATTGTTAAAAGGCTTCCCCCAAAGAAAACTCCAGGTCCAGATGGCTTTACTGATAAGTTCTACCAAACATCTAAGAACAAAATAATTCCAAATGAACTCTTTCAGGAAATTGAAGAGAAGAGAATACTTCTCAAGTCATTTTATTAGGTAAGGACGTACCCTAATACCAAAAACAGGATGGACATTATAAGGAAACTGTGAACAAATATTCCTCATGGACCTAGTTGAAAAAATTTCCAAACAAGAAATTTATCACATCAACTCTAACAATATAAAGGAAGAATAATATATCATCAACACTGGGGTTTATTTCAGGAATGGAAGTTTGGTTTAACATTTGAAAATCAGTGGACGTAATTCACCAGATTGAAAAATGAAAAGAGAAAAAGCCATATGATTGTCTCAATAGACACAGAAAGAGGATTCAAGGAATTCCAACATCCATTTTTGATGTAAACTCTTAGCAAAATTGGTGTAGAAGGGATCTTCCTCAACTTGGTAAAGGGCATCTATGAAAAACTTCAACATCAAACTTAGTGTGAGAGGACGAAACGCTTTCTCCCTCAGATCAGGAATAAGATGAAGATGTCCGCTCTCGCCACTTCTTTCCAACATTGTAATGGAGGTCCTCGAAAATGCAGTCAGGCAGTGAATAGCAATAGAAGGCATCCAGGTTGGGAAGAAGGAAGTAAAACTGTATTTACAAACAACATGATTGATTGTGTAGAACTAATAAATGAATTTAGCAAGGTTATAGAACGCAAGACCAATATTCAGAAATCTGTTATATTTCTAAATGTTAGCCATGAGCAAAAGGAATTAATACCGCTTATAACAACGTAATAAATATGAAACACTTAAGGGAAGATCTGAGAAGAGACTTGCAAGGCATGCACACTGAGAGCTATGAAGCATTTCCGAGAGATGTAGAGGCCTGCTTAAACGAAGAGGCGCGCTCCGTGCACGGGCTGGGAAACTCAGTACTGTTTAGATCTCGGTTCTCCCCAAATCCACCTACAAATTCAACATGAATCAATCAAGATCCCAGCCACATTTGTTTGTTTGTTTGTTTGTTTTTAATGAAATTGACCAGCAAATTTTATGTGGAAATGCAAAGGACTAAGAATAGCTTAAAACATACAACAAAACTGGAGCACTAACACTACTTTCAAGATTTATACACATACGGCGATTTCAAGAGAGGGGATATTAGCATGCTGCTGCTGAGTCGCTTCAGTCGTGTCCGACTCTGTGCAACCCCATAAGACGGCAGCCCACCAGGCTCCCCCGTCCCTGGGATTCTCCAGGCAAGAACACTGGAGTGGGCTGCCATTTCCTTCTCCAATGCAGGAAAGTGAAAAGTGAAAGTAAAGTCTCTCAGTCGTGTTCGACATAAGTATAAACAAATAGACCACTGGAACAGAATGGAGGGTCCAGAAATAGGCTCACGCATTTATGCCCATCTGATTTTCACAAAAGTATAAAGGCAATTCTGTGATTATGGTTTGTGTGTCTGCCCTCTGATGCCTCTGGCAACACCTACCGTCTTACTTGGGTTTCTCTTACCTTGGATGTGGGGTATCTCTTCAGGGCTGCTCCAGCAAAGCGCAGCCGCTGCTCCTTACCTTGGACGAGGGGTATCTTCTCACCACCGCCCCTCCTGACCCTGAATGTGGACTAGCTCCTCTCGGCCCTCCTGCGCCCACACAGCCACCGCTGCTTGGACATGAGGTGGCTCCTCTCGGCCGCGGTCCCTGGCCTTGGGTGGGGGTGGCTCCTCTCGGCCGCTTCTGCACGCAGTCCATTGCATTTATCTACTACTACCATTACCATCAGAAGCATGGCTGGGAGGAGCCACCACTCCAGAGGCCAGGGGCAGCGGCTGATAGGAGCTACCCCACGTCCAAGGAGCGGTGGCTGCGCGAGCGCAGGTGGGCTGAGAGGAGCTACTCCATGTTCAGGGTCAGGAGGGGCGGTGATAAGGAGATACCACTCATCCAAAGTAAGGAGCAGTGGCTGCGCTTTGCTGGAGCAGCCGAAAAGATGCCCCACATCCGATGTAAGAGAAACCCAAGTAAGACGGTAGGTGTTGCAAGAGGGCATCAAAGGGCAGACACACTGAAACCAAATCACAGACAACTAGTCAATCTAATCACATGGACCACAGCCTTGTCTAACTCAATGAAACCAAGCCATGCCTTGTGGGGTCACCCAAGACGGGAGGGTCATGGTGGAGAGGTCTGACAGAATGTGGTCCACTGGAGAAGGGAATGGCAAGCCACCTCAGTATTCTTGCCTTGAGAACCCCATGAACAGTATGAAAAGGCAAAATGATAGGATACCAAAAGAGGAACTCCCCAGGTCAGTAGGTGCCCAATATGCTACTGGAGGTCAGTGGAGAAATAACTCCAGAAAGAATGAAGGGATGGAGCCAAAAAAATCCACAATACCCAGCTGTGGATGTGACTCGTAATGGAAGCAAGGTCCGATGCTGTAAAGAGCAATATTGCATAGGGACCTGGAATGTCAGGTCCATGAATCAAGGCAAGTTGGAAGTAGTCAAACAGGAGATGGCAAGAGTGAACATTGACATTCTAGGAATCAGCAAACTAAAATGGACTGGAATGGGTGAATTTAACTCAGATGACCATTACATCTACTACTGTGGGCAGGAATCCCTTAGAAGAAATGGAGTAGCCATCATGGTCAACAAAAGAGTCCGAAATGCAGTACTTGGATGCAATCTCAAAAACGACAGAATGATCTCTGTTTCCAAGGCAAACCATTCAATATCACAGTTATCCAAGTCTATGCCCCAACCAGGAATGCTGAAGAAGCTGAAGTTGAACGGTTTTATGAAGACCTACAAGACCTAGAATTAACGCCCAAAAAAGATGTCCTTTTCATTATAGGGGACTGGAATGCTAAAGTAGGAAGTCAAGAAACACCTGGAGTAACAGGCAAATTTGGCCTTGGAATGCGGAATGAAGCAGGGCA
>SJYF01000760.1:804911-818054 GCA_006410515.1 Procapra przewalskii
AGTTAGAACTGGACATGGAACAACAGACTGGTTCCAAATAGGAAAAGGAGTCCGTCAAGGCTGTATATTGTCACCCTGCTTATTTAACTTCTATGCAGAGTACATCATGAGAAGTGCTGGACTGGAAGAAACACACACTGAAATCAAGATTGCCGGGAGAAATATCAATCACCTTAGATATGCAGATGACACCACCCTTATGGCAGAAAATGAAGAAGAACTAAAAAGCCTCTTGATGACAGTGAAAGAGGTGAGTGAAAAAGTTGGCTTAATAGTCAACATTCAGAAAATGAAGATCACGGCATCTGATCCCATCACTTCATGAGAAATAGATGGGAAAACAGTGGAAACAGTGTCAGACTTTATTATTTTGGGCTCCAAAATCACTGCAGATAGTGACTGCAGACATGAAATTAAATGACATTTACTCCTTGGAAGGAAAGTTATGACCAACCTAGATAGCATATTCAAAAGCAGAGACATTACTTTGCCAACTAAGGTCCGTCTAGTCAAGGCAATGGTTTTTCCAGTGGTCGTGTATGGATGTGAGGGTTGGACTGTGAAGAAGGCGAGTGCTGAAGAATTGATGCTTTTGAACTGTGTGTTGGAGAAGACTCTTGAAAGTCCCTTGGACTGCAAGGAGGTTCAACCAGTCCATTCTAAAGGAGATCAGTCCCGGGTGTTCTTTGGAAGGAATGATGCTAAAGCTGAAACTTCAATACTTTGGCCACCTCATGCGAAGATTTGACTCATTGGAAAAGACTCTGATGCTGGGAGGGAATGGGAGCAGGAGGAGAAGGGGACGACAGAGGATGAGATGGCTGGATGGCATCACTGACTCGATGAACATGAGTTTGGATGAACTCTGGCAATTGATGATGGACAGGGAGGCCTGGCTTACTACAGTTCATGGGGTCGCAAAGAGTCGGACATGACTGAGGGACTGAACCGAACTGAACTAAAGGCAATTCGGTGGAGAAAGGAGAAGCTTCAATGAATTGTACCACAACATCCAGATACCTATTGGCAGAAAAGTAATCTTTGATCCATACTTTGTAAGATGTCAAAAAATAATTTAAAATAATATAGGCCTAGATGTAAAACCTAAAAATATAACAATTCTAGAAGTTACAGAAGAAACCTTTGTAACCTTTCAAAGATATGAAACCAAAGGTACAGTCTATGAAAGAAAATACTGATAAATTTGACTCCATCAAAATTTAAAATTTCTAACCTTCAAAAGACATGTTAAAGGAAATTGGTGCTGATACATGAACACCACCATGTATAAAACAGATAGCTACTGGGAACCTGCAGCATCACACAGGGGGCTCAGCTTGGTTCTCTCTGGTGACTTAAATGGGTGGGATGGAGGTTGGGGGGCAGATGGAGACCTAGGAGGGAAGGAGCCTGGGGATACACGCGGAATATCCGGAATATCCAGATGGAATACAGCCAATTCATCATGCACAGCAGAAACGAGCACAACACTGGAAAGCAACGATGCCCTGATGTCTTTTAAACAAGGAAGCAGCACAAATCACAGACAGAATGTTTGCAGATCACATATCCGATAGAGGGTTTGTATTTGGACTACATAGAGAACTCTCAGAACTCAGTGATAAGAAAACCAACAACCCAGGAAAAACAGGGAGAAGATTTTAACAGACGTTTCACTGAAGAAGGTGCACGTGGAGAGTCAGCATCACTGGTCATTCTGGAGATGAAGTCAGACCCACACTAGACACTGCTTCCCACCTCCCGAGATGGCTGTGAAAAACAGACAGTAACGAGGTTGCCCAGAATGTGGAGAAGCTGGAAACCTCAGGGATTGCTGGTGGAAATGTGAAATGGCATAGCCACTTTAGAAGTCGTGTTTCTTAAACAGGTAAATGTAAATTTTGCATCTGACATTTTGTATCTGACACTTTGTATCTAACATTTCTGCTTCTAGGTATCTACCCAAGAGAATTAGAAATACATGTTCACACAAAAATTATACATGCATTTTCATGACAGCATTATTCATTATGGACAAAAAGGGATATAATCTCAATGCCCACTACTGGCACCTGGAGAGATGAAATGCGGTATATCATCAGCAGAGGAAAGAAATGGATATTGTTTTAACTTGGATGAACATTGAAAACATACTAACTGAACACAAAAGATGAGATGTGATTTAACTTTTATGAACTTTACTTAAAATGAGTGAATTTTATGCCATGTAATTATTGTCTCAAAAGAGCTATTCCTTAAAAATGATACACTGTGCATTAGTGATCCAGACAGCATAAGATTGCTGAAATAATAGACAAAAAATTCAATAAAGGACTTCACTGATGGTTAGGTGGTTAAGAATCTGCCTTGCAAGGCAGGGGATCCAGGTTCAATCCCCAATTCCCTGGTTTAAGGGAACCAGATCCCGCATGCTGTGGAGAAACTAAGCTGGTGAGCCACAGCCAGGGAGCCTGTGAGCCACAGCCAGGGAGCCTGTGAGCCACAGCCAGGGAGCCTGTGAGCCACAGCCAGGGAGCCTGTGAGCCACAGCCAGGGAGCCTGTGAGCTGCAATGAAAGATGCCACATGAGGCAGCAAAGATCTCGTCAGCCTCAACTACAAGGTCCAATGCAGCCAAATAAATACATATTTTTAAAAATTAATGAAACAGAATCGAGAGCCCAGAGAAAGACCCACTCAACTGTCATCAACCGATTTTTGGCAAAGGAACAAAGGCGATTCAATGAGGGAAAAGTAGTCTCTTCAGCAAATGGTGCTGAAAAAAATGGACATCCACATGCTAAACATATGTGAGTATATGGACAAAATCCTTGTACCTTTCATAAACATTAACTCACACTGGATTGTAAACCTAAATCTGAATTCCGAACTATACAAAACTTCTGGAAGATAACATAGGGGAAAATCTAGGTGTCCTTGGATTTAGTAGTGGCATTTTAGAGACTGCACCAAAAACCAACCCCTGAAGAAAAAAATTGACAGGTTGAACTTTAAGGAAAGCAGCAACTTTTGTTCTGTGAAAGACACTGTTTAGAGAATGAAGTCACAGACAGAAAATATTTGCAAAATAGATATCTGATAAAGGACTTGTATTCAAAATATATAAAGAACTCAGAACTCAACAATAAGAAAACAAATGGCTCAGTCTTTTTGAGAAAATGACAATGGATCTGACCAGACATTTTACCAAAGACGGTAAATAAGCATTAAAAGCCGGCGTCACACGCCCGGAGGAAACTGCCAGTTAAGTCAGCAGTGGGACACCGCTGTGCGCACCAGGGGACTAACTCCAAAAGCTGATAACAGCAAACGCTGGCAAGGATGCTGAGCGACAGGAGCTCTCATTCGTTGCTGGTAGGAATGCAGAAGAGTACAGCTACTTTGGAAGACTGGTTTAGTAGTTTCTTACAAAGCTAAAAGTAATATTTATTCTTACAAAGCTATTTGTAAATGAAGTAGGTTTACTTAGATATTTCTTACCAACATGTTTTTGCCATACAATCCGCCAGTTCCTCTTCCTGGTATTCACCCATGGAGTTGAGTACCCAAAAGCCTGCACACAAATGTTTATAGCAGCTTCACCCATAGTTCCCCAAACTTGTAAGCAACCATGATGCCTTGAAATAGATTAATGAATAAATGGAATATTACTTAGCAACAAAAGGAAATCAGCTATCTGCCTACAAAAAGACATGGGGGGATCTTAACAGCATATTTCCAAGTGAACGAAGCCAGTCTGAAAAGTCTACATACTGTATGATTGCAATTATATGATATTCTGGACAAAGCCAAACTGTAGAGACAGTGAAAAGATGAGTGATTGCCAGGGCTCAGGAGGAGGGCTGGAGGACCAGAGCCCATTTTTAGGGCCGTGAATTGGTTCGATGGTATCAGTATGACACTGTGATTGTGGAAACATGATGCTTTGTTTGCTAAAACTCATAGACCTGCACAACGCAAGCGGTGAACCCTAATGTAAATGATGGGCTTCCGTTAATAAAAAATAAATAAAAGCAAAAGAACTCATGATGAAACACTGTGCAGTTTCTAATGTGCCATTTTCACCTCAGTAAGTCTCTGTTAACCTGTAGCAAAGTCTTTGGCCAGTCCACATCGTCTGTGACAAGGTTGTCGCCTCTAAGCCCCCAGGCTGGCCGTCCTCAGTGCTGGCTCCCTGCGGTGGAAGTGCTCTTTCTCCCTCCCGTGGAGCACAGCGTCTCCCGTCCCCTTCGACAGCCAGGGGTCGGCCGTCGTTTGTTAAAGGCAGTTGGGAGGGGGCCGTTCTCACAGGGATGCGCGGGGGCTCCGGTCACTTGCCCTTGGGCTCGTCTGGTCCCTCTCTGCAGCGGGCCCTCCTCTGAAAGTCAGCGGCTCCCGTAGTAGGTGGGAGGAGGAGCTTTGGAGGCCGAAGACCCGGGCTCTGACCTCTGCTGGGCTGTGAACTGCCTGTCAGGTTCGTTGCAAATCTCCTTCTGTCCCCGACGGTCCTCAGCTTCTTCGTCTATGAGATGCGGGCGTTTGCAGGAGGCCTCTCCGGCGCCTTCCGGTTGCAGGTCCTGGCTCTGTCAGTGTGGACGTGTCTCTCTCTCCTGCGGGAGTGGCGCGTGTGCACGGTGTGTGTCTCCCAGTACCCCAGGGTGCTCGGCGCAGCGCGAACCCTCCCTGTGGGCTCCCCTCTGCCTCCAGAGCCTGCCGGGCCCGGGCCGGTTGCCCAGGACAGCGGCTGCGCTTGGTGCCGGGTTCAGGCAGCAGCTGCTCCCTCGGCATCGTCATTTTCCAGCCTTCCACGCTTTCCTAGCCCGTGGCAGGCCTGACCTCGCTCTTGGCAAGGAGTAGCTCCTCTACCTCCAACGAAGGGCCCGCACCGCAAGGGTCTGGGTGTTTTCTGGGCCTGGAACGGAGAGCGGGTCTGGAGTGTTGTCACTGCAGAAACCTAGGCCAAGAGTTGGAAGATGCTCCTGGTGACTGACTCCTGGCTCCTGAGTACATTTAGAAATGCTTTCTATTCAACCGGTCAAGCGTGCATTGTAGAAGGTACTAGGCATTCTTACCTTGCCTTGTGCTGTTTGCCTCGCTGTGTTGTTTGTTGCTTTGTAGCTTGGTCGTGTCTGCCTGTTTGTGACCCCATGGACTGTAGCCTGCCAGGCTCTTCTGTCCATCGGGACTTCCCAGGCAAGAACACTGGGAGTGGGTTGCTGTGCTCTCCTCTAGGGGATCTTCCCAACCCAGGGATCGAACCCACGTCTCCAGCATGGCAGGTGGATTCTTTACTGCTGAGCCACCTCAGAAGCCCTAGCCTCACTGTACTTACTTATAAGATTCTTTAAGGCTCTCGGGGCATGGTTGAATGAGAAGCTCTGCTAGGTCTGAATGGGGTCCTGGTGAAGGACCTGATCAAATTCTCGACCTGGATGTCAGACTGAAGTGGTGCTTTCTGCATACTGAGGGGCCTCTTTGATCTGTAACCTCTGGATTTCTTTCTGGTGCTCTCTTTTGATGTTCTCTCCTCCTTAGAGAGGGCAGAGAGTCTGCTTCGCCCATAGTATCCAGCTCTCTAGAGTATACTAAAAAATTAAGTCCCATAAAAAACAACTCACCCAGGCTTTGTCTGTTGATTTTTTTTAGGACTTTGTTTAGAGAAGTTGCCTATTTCTTCTTCTACCGGTAGTCTCCGCGTGGACCGGGAGCAGGACATCATCACCTGCTATGAGAAGGCGGGGGACATTGCCCTCCTGTACCTCCAGGAGATAGAAAGGGTGAGTGAGGATCATGTGTTTGTTCAGTTGGTGATATTTTAAAATTTCAAACGACATCATACAGACCTGTGACCAGCCTCTGGAAGCCTTCAACTTGTCTGTCTCTGGGCGCAAAGCTTTGCTTCTCTTCTTAAACACTAAGGGGAATGCGCTGGTGAATGTGGCTCCTTGTGAAGATAGGTCAGTATTTGGGAAGCATTTTATCAGCCTCTGGACAGAAATGACAATATGCATCTATTTATGCCCTCAGTGCCCTGAAGCTGGCTGAGCATCCCTGTTCTCTTAGGCAAAACAGGTTGAGCTGTATTTGTATGTACATGGACTATGTTCACGGACTGTGTACCAACACAGAGTACATCTGGGGTTTGGGAGGCTCAGTGGTCACACCAAAGGTCTGTGGGGACACTCTACCAGCGTGGGAGCAGGTGGTGGACCCCAGGTCATCTGGGATGGATCGCTGCCAACAGCCAGTGGCTCACTGATGAGGTGGAGAATGAAACTCAACAGCGGATCAGAGGGCCACGCGAGCAGAGAACACGTGAGCAAGGGGCCACGTGAGCAGAGGATATGTGAGAAAGGGGCTGCGTGAGCAGAGAACACGTAAGCAAGGGGCCGTGTGAGTAGAGAATGTGTGAGCGAGGAGCCACGTGAGCAGAGAATGTGTGAGCAAGGGGCCCTGAGCAGAGAACGCGTGAGCAAGGGGCCCTGAGCTCGCACCCTCAGCAGAGGAAGCTGAAGGCTGGCTGAGGCTGGCAAGGTGTGGGCAGCTTCTGTTTAGAAGGATCCCTGTCTTTTAGCTCTGCCCTTTGTGGTTACTCCGTCACTTCTCAGCCTTGATTTCCCATCTGGAAAAGGAGCAAGACCATGGGTCTCCACTGCATGGAGTTCTGTGGGGATTGTAAAAGGCCGTGTCAGTAAAGACACTTGACCCAATGCAGGGACGTAGCCCATTCCTGCAAAAATGACACATTTTGCCAAGAGCAGCAGTTCCAGTGTTTCCTGGTGTTCTCACCACGGCTCGATCCTGATATTCCCCCTTCAGACTCAGGAGTGTTTCCTGCGAGACTATTTGAAGGGATTAGAAATTCTGTGAGACTCTGGGTTTGGTCAGAGTCTTGTTTCCCATCCATTTATGGGCTCTCTGTCTGCTTAAGGATTAGAATGTTAGTCGCTCAGTTGTGTCCAACTCTTTCTGACCCCGTGGACTGTGGCCCGCCGGGCTCCTCTGTCCATGGAATTCTCTGGGCAAGAGTACTGGAGTGAGTTGCCATTTCCTTCCCAGGGGATCTTCCTGACCCAGGGATCGAGCCCAGCTCTCCTGCACTGCTGGCAGGCTCTTAACCGTCTGAGCCCCCAGGGATCAGAATAGAGAAGGACCACCAAGGTCTTGGCAGTTTGGGGTTTTTTTTAATGTACAGACTGGAAGTAATTTCCTTTTTGTAATGTGTTGTGTGTGGTGAGGATCAGAATTACCTTTCAGGATCAGGCAAGGTGAGAGCTTCAGAGAACAGGGGGAGAGGGCTGGGGGAGAGGTGTGTGGCCTGGCTCACACCAGGATGGGTTATAAACTGTAGCTCACGATGTCCAGGAATTCAGAAGATATTTGGCTGTCTTGCCAAGATGTTGTTCTGTCAGAAGTCTGCTGTGAGAAAGGAATTATTTGTTGCTCAGAATTTCTGATACAATCTTCATGCAGCTTGCTTCTAATATCCACACGATTTTCACCGTCTGCCTCCCTGACAGCCAGTTCCTGGCAGCAGAGACGTCTGCTTGCCCCAGCCAGGCGGTTCTCGTGGACCCGCACAGTCCTTGACACGCAGGGAACCTTGTTTTGTACTTCACTCTCTGTTGTCAAGGTACGGCCACCTCCTCCTGGCTTCAAGAAAGGAGGTTCATCTGTGTCTCTTTAGTGACTTGGGGATTGGCAGACCTGGGTGTACTACCTCGCGTATTCACTGAGAGCCACCTATTCACCACTGGGTTCTTTAGCCCGACCGTCAAGGAGACTTATAAAATCCTTGCTGTTGTTCAGTCATTAAGTCGTGTCTGACTCTTCACAACCAGTGGACTGCAGCACGCCAGGCTTCCCTGTCCTTCACCATCTCCCAGAGCTTGCTCAGACTCATGCCCGTTGAGTTGGTGATGCCATCCAACCATCTCATCCTCTGTCGTCCCCTTCTCCTCCCGCCTTCAATCTTGCTCAGTGTCAGGGTCTTTTCCAGTGAGTCAGTTTTTTGCATCAGGTAGCCAAAGTATTGGAGCTTCAGCATTAGTCCTTCCAAGGAGTATTTAGGACTGATTTCCTTTAGGATGGACTAGTTGGAACTCCTTGCAGTCCAAGGGACTCTCAAGAGTCTTCTCCAACACCACAGTTCAAAAGCATCAATTCTTCGGTGCTCAACTTTCTTCATGGTCTGACTCTCACATCCATGCGTGACTACTGGAAAAGCCATAGCTTTGACTGGACAAACTTTTGTTGGCAAAGTAACATCTCTGCTTTTTATTATGCTGTCTAGGTTGGTCATAGCTTTTCTTCCAAGGAGCAAGCGTCTTTCAATTTCATGGCTGCAGTCACCATCTGCAGTGATTTTGGAGCCCAAAAAATAAAGTCTGTCACTGTTTCCACTGTTTCTTCATCTATTTGCCATGAAGTGATGGGACCGGATGCCATGATCTTCATTTTATGAATTTTGAGTTTTAAGCCACCTTTTTCACTCTCCTCTTTCACTTTCATCAAGAGGCTCTTTAGTTAGTCTTCCATATAATTGTAGGATTTAAAATAAATATTTTTCACGATTTTGAGAAAAGAGTGATCACAGGCTGTTAGGCTGTGAGGAGAAGATGGAGGCCCAGAAACGGAGCGCCCAAGGACACACACGAAGTTGGGCCAAGCTTCGATCGGAACTCAGCCCTTCTGACGGCTAGTCCATCATCGCTTCCTTATCCCGGCCTGCTGCCCATCAACGTGGGTGCTACGGCTCCTACGCCCTTATATATAGAAAGTGCTCAGTAGGTATTTGACCAAGCAAGCCACTGCGCTCAGCAGCGTGGGGGAAGCAGCGTCACTTGGCTCGGGTTCAGGTTCAGGGTATGCTGGTGACGCCCCCATTTCTGACTCTGATTTTCCGGGATGAGTTTCTTCATCAGATACCACTTTGGGCCACCCCAGACCCAGGAAGCTGCAGTGTTAGCAATGAGAGAGACTGAATGAATCAAACATCTGTTTTGACTGTGGTGGATGCTCGGAAAGCATCTGTGATTAAGGAGAAATCTGGAGGAAAGATGACCTTCCTTAAGTGGCCACTGGGGCTTGGGGAAGGTTCAAGAGCTTTTTTGAGGCAAGGTAATGGGTGCTTTGCCGAAGCTGCCCGTTTGACCTTTTTTTTTTTTAAACTTAAATAGCTTTTAAAGAATTAGGCTCAATTGAAAATAAATGTTAGGAAAAAAAATCTGAAAGAAGACAAAGATTGGGGCCAGCTTAGGTAACAGTGCTTTACTTTTCTGGCTCGGCGACCCTTTCAAGCAGGAAACCCCACGTGCCCCGTGCCCGTGTTAGTTCCGCTGGGCAAGGGCAGCTGCAAGTCTTGCAGCGGCGTCCCCCTCGTTCCCCCGCCATTCCATAGCGAAGCTAATTCTGTGTGCCAGAACCTCTGGGCACTTTATTTATCAGTGTTGGCTCTTAATATCACTCACTAGCAAGGATGAGACTGGAGGAGAACATTTGAGGACAAATTGGAATGCTGTGGAAAATGGATTTCCATAGTCTAGAGCCACCGATTTGCGCCTCTGACACAGCCTCCTCCCGCGCTCTTCTGAAAGCAGGCGTGTTCGGTGGTGGTCGCCTCGTGTGCTCCCTGAGGGGCAGCGGCTCTCCGCGCAGCGCTGGCCCCCTCCCTGCTGGTGGCCGACTCGTGCTCTGACGAGCAGCAGGGCACGGGGCACTGAGCGCCCCGGCCTGGAATCCTGGCCCGGCCACCCCGGAGCCGCGGGGTTCCCGGGGAAGCTACTCAGCCTCCCGGTGCTGCCTCCGAACCCAGCGATAAGCACTGCCCTGTGGCTGCCGGGAGCGGGAGCCGGGTCAGCGCGCGGGCGTCCGGGCTGGCTGGTTGCTGTTCTTTGGTCGCTGAGTCGTGTCCGGCTCTTCTGTGCATGTGCCAACTGGCCTGAAGACCCTGCGGACTGCAGCCCGCAGTCCATGGGATTGCCCAGGCAGGGGCACTGGCGGGGCTGTATCCTTTTGTCCTCCAGGGGATCTTCCCGACGCAGGGACAGAACCTCTGCCTCCTGTGCTGTGAGTGGGCTTTCTCACTGAGCCGCCAGGGAAGCCCGGTCAGTGTCTGTTTTGCTGGCAGTCTCTGTTCCTGTGTCCCCTGGCAGTGGACTCTTTCCTAACCCTCGAAGATTTCAGATATTCACCTAGAAGTAGAGAGTATGTGAAAAATGCTGTTTTATTTAAAATGCTCAATAATTTCAAGGAGCTACGTATTGAGTAATTTTTTCAGAGACTGGTTTTGTGTTTTTGTCTGGAAGCTAATGGACAGCATCCTGCCTGGAGTCCCCATCACAGCTGGGTTCTGAATCTCTGTTCACCTGGCCCTTTGACCTTAGCCCAGTCGTTCATAGCTGTGAGCTTCAGCTTTCCACCCTCACGGCAGGGTTAATACTGCCTGCCTTGTCTCGGGGGGAAAGCCAGCGGGCCTCCAGTGCTTCCCACCAGTGTGACGGGGCTTGTTCCAAGCGTGGAGACGGGGCCGCAGGGGCCCCGCGTGCCTGCGAGCCGCGCACGGGGAGTTTGTTCAGAGTCGTCCTTGTCACATCTCAGAGACATCTGCTGATAATCTCCTCTGACAGTTTGTTCTCCAAAGGGGAATAAAAGATACCTTCAGAATTATGCATATAGAATAATTGAATCAAACGAATCAAATTAGAATAGTTGGAAATGACGTGGAGTGGCCTTGATCCGTTTACCTTCAGATGGTGGCGTTAGGCCAGCAGTAAATAAACGTATCTGCCTCTCGGGGCGCCGTGATAGGAATAAAGATGACTTCACCCTCGCCTACCACTCATAACGCGAGTCCTGCTTTTGGCCGGGGCGATCGCCCGTCTGTCCTCGGCGTGCACTGGCCGGCCGGGGGTGGCTTTCTTGAGCAGGAGCTGTCCCCGGGTGGAACTTGGCCTTCTGCTGACAGTTCATTCCTTTACACCCTGTTTCAGAAAAGCGGTTCAGGCCGAAGTACGGGACACCCTCAGATCCCTTCACGGGCTGTTCCAGCCCTGGAGTTTGGAGAAGAAACAGCTGGTGCGTGGCCGTGGTGGGGGCCGGAAGCCCCCCTCCTCGGGTCGCGCCCTGGCCACGTGGCCCACCCCCCGTGGTTCAGGCCTCCCTGCAGGAGGGCGCAGGGACAGGCAGGGGTGGTGGATTCACAGCTGGACTAGACGAAGGCCATTGTGCATCTGGAGCTGAAGCGGGGGTCCTGGGAGAAGGGCTCAGAGGCACTGCCGGGAAGGCAGGGGGCGCGGGCCGCCTGGCTGCACCTCTGGCCGCACAGCTCAAGGCGGCCTCTCCCTCCCGCCCGCTCCCTGCGGCCTGAGCAGGCTTCACGGTCACATCTAAACGAAGCGCTCCCTCAGGGAAACTCCGAGGAACCGCCAGGACGCTGCTCTGGGTCTGAGCCTGCCGCCTCCCTGGCTGGGAAAGGTGGCTGTGACCTGCTTAAGCCTAGAATCCAGAAAAGAGCGGAGCTGATCTTAACTTTCCATACGCTCTTGTCAGTCTGCCTCATAATTTTATAGCGTTACAGGGTCCTGTGTCTGTTTTCTCCAGTCAACGTCATATCCAGACTTCAGAGAGAGGTGCTCCCTAGCCATCCAGTGCTGAAGACTTCGCTTCCAAGGAAGGGGGCGCAGGTTTGATCCAGGGTCGGGGGGCAAAGGTCCCCCTGCCTGGTGGCCAAAACCCAAAACATAACACAGGTGCAACATCGCAACAAATTCAGTAGAGACTTTAGAAATGGTCTGCATCAAAAAAATCTTATCCAAAACCAACAACAAAAACCTTTATTTTCATGACTATATAATGCGTTACTAAGGGGATGGCCTCCGTGATGTAATTCGCTCAGAGCCGGGGAGAGCCTGTTGTACAAGCTGTCTTTATAGTCATAACCTGTGACGTCACCTTCCTTCAGGCCGCGTTTCCTTTGCTTCCCACTGTTTCCTAAGGGCCAGTTCCCGGAGGTGGGACAGGGCTAGCATTCTCGTTCCTGCACGCGGCGCGCAGTTGCTTTCTGCGAGTCACACTGACCTCTCCTACCTCTGGCAGTGCAGAAGGGTAGTGGCTGCTTTGCAGTCTTGACAGGGTTACATGTGTTTTAGAGTTCCTTAGCCAATGTCCTGGGTAAACACTGTACCTTGCAGTTTTGGTCTGCATTTCCTATTAGTCAAGTTAAAATTCTTTCCATCTATTTGCTTATGTCCCTCTTCTCTTTATTAATTTAAATCACAGCATAATTGAGGCACCATTCACACACCATAGAATTTGTCCATTTAAAGTGTTCCATTCAGCAGCTTCCAGTCGTCGCCAAGTGGTGTAATCATCACCAGTATTTAATTCCAGAACAATTTCATCACCCCCAAAGAAACCCTGTACCCATTCGCTGCCACTTTCCCCGGTCTCTCTAGACGTGCAGTCCTGGCATTCCCCGTAACTCACGCCTTGTGACGCAGGGTCTGTTGTGACTGGCTTCCCTGGCTGAGCGCTGTGTTCCAGCCACGCTGCGGCACACATCACCACTTCATTTATTTTTAAGCCAAACTCTGTGCCGCTGCAAGGACACACTGCTCTGCGTTTATCCGTTCATCATTTTATCATTTATCTTTTGGATGGTTTCTACTTTGGGCTGTTATAATAATGCTGCTATAACTATTGGCATATAACATTTTGTGTGGACAAATGTTTTCATATTTCTTGAGTGTATTCCTGGAAGTAGAATTGCTAGGTCATGTGATAACTTTATGTTTAACCTTGTAACATTTCTTTTTTTTGTCTCTTTATACTTTCTGTCTGATTTTTTGATTTAGTATTATTCTTATAATTTGAATAAAGCTTTTACATCATAAGTATGTTAACCCTTTATCAAGTTTGCTCTGAATAATTTCCCAATCAGTAATTTTCCATTTTTAAATTGTTCATAAATTTTAAATCTGTTTATAATAGTTGAATCTGATTATCTTTTTATTACATTTATTTCATAGTTTTATTTTTTTTTTTTTCAACTTAAGAAAGGTTTATTGATTGCCTATAGTGTGCATGGTCCTCTATTAGACAATGACATTCAGGCACAAAACAGACACAGGCGTCCTGGCCTCAG
>SJYF01000760.1:820174-839109 GCA_006410515.1 Procapra przewalskii
TCCCAGCATCAGAGTCTTTTCCAATGAGTCAACTCTTCGCATGAGGTGGCCAAAGTACTGGAGTTTCAGCTTTAGCATCATTCCTTCCAAAGAAATCCTTCAGAAGGCTGATCTCCTTCAGAATGGACTGGTTGGATCTCCTTGCAGTCCAAGGGACTCTCAAGAGTCTTCTCCAACACCACAGTTCAAAAGCACCAATTCTTCGGTGCTCTGCCTTCTTCACATCCATACATGACCACAGGAAAAACCATAGCCTTGACTAGACGGACTTTAGTCGGCAAAGTAATGTCTCTGCCTTTGAATATACTGTCTAGGTTGCTCATAGCTTCTCTTCCAAGGAGTGTCTTCTACTTATTTTTTAGGATATCCTTTGTCCTTTTCCGTTGAAACTTTTAAATGTATTTTAGAATAATTTGCTTCTAGAAAAATTCTGCTGGGGCTTGGTTGAACTTTTATTAACTTTATACACTGGTTTGGAGATTACTTTTAGTCTTCACTCATCTGTGACCATGGTGCCTCCTTCCATTTTGCAAGACCTTTTATTTTACAGATTTCAGTAGATTTATTATACTCCCAGGTCTTTTCTATTTGTATTGCTTTGTGTATAGGATCATTTTTTTCTTTCTTTTTTTAACATATAACAAGACTTTGATTTTTTTGCAGTTCCATTACAAAAATATTTAAAAAGTGCCTCCTTTGTTCTGCACACTGTTCTTGACCCAAGGGGCTGGAGAATGAATTAACATAGTGTTTTCTGAGGCCACTGGTCCATAACAGTACGTGGACTGCTTCATGGGGAAGCCTCAGAGAACTCCGCAAGCCCAGAGCAGGGCCTCAGACCAGCGTGGAAGTTCAGAGATGGCTCCTGGAAGAGATGACCCCTGAGCTGAACCTGAAGGCTGGCAAACATAGCCACCCAGGACTATTAGCCACAATACTGGACTCCTCTATAAAAACAGGGTGGATTCTTTTCATTTTTCTAAGACTGTGAACATATGGCTGAGGAAAGATTTTTGTTCTTAGTCTTTCTTCCATTCTGGATTTTCCACATCACCTCTCTCTCATGCGCTATCTCCAGACTTTCCTAAAACTGTGGCAATGTAACGGTGGTGGAGAGTACCCTCATTTGGTCCTGCTTGAAGGCGAAGCTTTATTAGAACTCCAGTAAGGATTAGAATGTCTATGCGCTCATTAAGCTTTCTGCTTGCAGTTCACACTGTAAGCATGTATTATTATCCCCATTATTCAGATGAAAACAGTGAACATCCGAGAGATCAAAGGATTTGTCCAAGTGCACACGTGGTAAGGACTGTCAGAACCAGACCTTGAACCTGGGCCTTTCGACCTAAAATCGTTGGCCCCTGGCTACTTGCTTTCCCGCTTCCTCAGGCATTGGGTGTGTGCTTCTGCCAAAGCAGGCTGTGCTTGTCAAGGACACTTGTTGGCAGTCCTCCCGCAAGCAAGTGTTTATCCACAGAACAGGTGGTGGCCTCGATGCTGCCAGCAATGCTCCTGCCCAGACCCAGGTTTCAGAGGCTCTTTGTGAGGAAAGGATTAAGCCGAGGCGCTTGGACTCCAGGGCGAGGTTGGAGCCGCGCTGCTCCCTCTGTCTCCCCCCTGCTCTTTTCTCACCCTGCCTCACCCTGGCAGGTCTGACCTCTTGTCTTTTGGACTTTGTTCTGCAAGCAAACAGAGATTAACAGAACAAAGAGGGAGGAGCTGGGCTGCGGAGTCAGGTGGACCTGAGTTCCAACACCAGCCCTAGCGCTTGTTAGCGATGTGATTTGGGCAGCTTGCTCAGTGGAGCAAAGTCTCAGTTTCCTCTTCAGTAAAAAGACGTAATGGTGTGCGTTTCAGCGGGTTTTTGTGGGGGAATTAGTGCGGCAGCCTGCGTGCCTACAGAGAGCCTAATGCCTAACAGGCTACGTTCTTATTACATTTTCCCCTGCGTCTCTCATTGTCCCTGCAGATTTACTCACTCATCTATTGACTGTGCTTTTTATTCATTTACCACATTTGCCGGGCTTCCCTGGTGGCTCAGAGGTTAAAGCTTCTGCCTGGAATGCGGGAGACCCGGGTTCGATCCCTGGGTTGGGAAGATCCCCTGGAGAAGGAAATGGCAACCCACTCCAGGACCTTGTCTGGAGAATCTCATGGAGGGAGGAGCCTGGTGGGCTACAGTCCACAGGGTCGCAAAGAGTCGGACACGACTGAGCGACCTTACTGCCACTACCATGCTTGCCACGTGCAGTGAATGCTTACCCTGCATCAGATGCCGCGGCGCACCCTGAACGTGTCAGAAAATGGGGTGGACGCGGCCCTGGCCTTGCAGAAGCTGCAGCTCCGGAGGGAGAGGCTGATAACGAGGTGAAAAGACGTAGATAAATGCAGCAGAGGAATGAACGGGACGTGTGAGAGGGAGTAACAGAGACACATCTGCTCCGCGGCAGCGGCCTGGCAGGCCCTTCTGAGAAGTGACCGTCGAGTGGAGGTGAGATGAGAAAGCGCCCGAGAGTCACATGATCCAGGTCGTTATGAAAATTATCCAGGTTGTGTTTTAAAAACTATCCAGGGTGTGTTATAAAAACTATCCAGCTGCTCGTGGAGGGTGGAGAGGAGGTTAAGCAGCCAGAGAGGATGTGGAGACTGCTTAGGAGGCTGTTAGAAATCTGGTAGGAAGTGATGAGGCTGCAGTTGTAGACATGGACGCACACGCACATTTGAGACATAATTAGGAGGGGAGAGCAATAGCTGAGGTGCGCGGGAGCACCAGGGCGTCAGGGCTCAGCCCGCGGCTCTGATCTGGACGGTGGACTGGACTACAGTGTGGTCAGCCCCTCGGTGTCTGTGGGCATTGCCTCCAGGGCCCCCTGTGGATTCCAGCATCTGCTGATGGCCAAGCCCCTTATATAAGAAGGGCCGCTGCAGTTGTCCTCCAGAGTCTATAGGCATGGAGCCCGTGGGGAGAGCAGGGCCAACCCTTACGATGGGGGTGATGATAGAGGCCTCAGTTTGTGCTGAACCTGGGCTCCAGGAAAGTAATCACGCTGAGATGGTGTCTGGTGGTGGAAGTGAGGTGGCTCCTCTCCCAGGAGGGCATTCTAGGGGCTAGGAGAGAGATGCTGGAAAGGGGCTCTTGTGGAGAGCCCCGTTCCTGAGGTTCCAGTGGACGCACCCTTCCTAACTGGGCCGGGAGAGCCCCGTTCCTGAGGTACTGGTGGACGCACCCTTCCTGGGACTTGCCCTGGCCCAGCACAGTCACTCGACAAGCTGCCGGTGAAGGGTGTGAGTGTGGGGGAAGCCCGCTCCAAGCATGAGCAGACAGAGCCTGCTTGGCACTGAGGGAGGGACAGAGCAGTGGGGGAGCCCTCGGAGCCCCAGCCCCACGGCGGGCACGAGTCAGCGCCCCTGTGCCGCAGGAACTGGGGCCTGTGGCGCATCGGAAGCAACTATAGAAGCAACAAAGCTCAACTCCAGCCCGCCTGCTGACGAGGCTGGCTCGATCCCCCACACTCAGAGCCTGATAGAAGACAAGGAGCGCCCGTTTTCAAGTGTAAATATTATCTACCCCACTTTATTTCTCTGTACACAATTATCCACATTAACTGAAAATTATAAAGCACTTACACACATACACACCACCAGGAATGAAACAAGCCACTGTGAGAGTAATAAATAGAACCCAAGCCGGAAACAACCCAGGCACTGTCAGACAGGAGCTTTAAGATATCCTCGAGTTATACGCTGGAGTATTGTGGAAAAAATGTGTAGCATGCAGGAGCAGATGGGAATTTCAGGAAGGAGAAGGAAATTATAAAAAAATGTAACTGAAATGCTAGGAATAACAAAACATGACATGAGAGACAAAGAGCTTCTTTGACAGCTTATTAGGAGATTGGACACAGCCAAGGAAAGCTTTCATTTGAAGGTAGGTTGATAGAGATTATTCAAATGAAACAGAAAAAGAAAAAGGAAGAGTGGGGAGAGGCGAGCAGAGCATCCAGGAGCTGTGGGAAATATCACACATGTGTTTGCTGCCCCAAGAGAAGAAGAGAGAGAGACTGGGAGAAAAGACATTTGGAGAGAAAGTGGTTGAGAAGTTTTCAGAATTACTGAAGCGCAGCAAAGAATCTCAGATCCAGGAATCTCAGAGAACTCCAAGCAGCATAAATACAGACACACACTTGGACACATCATAGTCAAACTGTCGTAAATGAAGGACAAAAGCCTTGAAGGCAACCAGAGAAAGAGAAACTTTAATTTCAGAAGAATAAAGGTAAGCAATATAAGATATTCTTAGAAGATAATATGCAAATTAGAAGACACTGGAAAGACAAGATACTTTTTTGGAACCGACAAAAAATTGACAGGATGCATCGCCAGCACCTGTGTGATAGAAACTTGGGAGAGATTCTTCAAGCAAGGAGACACGCAGATCCAGGCAGCGGAGCGAAGAGCACCGTAAAGCGTTACACTGAGGGTGGATAGAGCGCCTTTAAAAGACAACTGGCTGCCTAAACGAAAAATAGTAATGCTGCTTTGTGGGATTTATAACATAGAAGTAAAGTTCATGGCCATAATAGCAAAAAGGATAGGGGAGGAAACAGAAGTATATCCAGGCCAGAATACTGGAGTGGGTAGCCTTTCCCTTCTCCAGGAGATCTTCCCAACCCAGGAACTGAGCCCAGGTCTCCTGCATTGCAGGTGGATTCTTTACCAGCTGAGCCACAATGGAAGCCCAAAGTGTTTATACTATATATGAGTTGGTGTAATATAATTTAAATAAAGGCTATGAAAAGCTATATTGTAAAACCTAGGGCAGCTGCTAAAAATTAAGGGAAAAAAGACATAATTAACCAGCTGATAGTGGAAATGAAATGGAATCATCAATCCAAAAAAAAGAAAAAAAGAGAGAGAAAAGAAAAAAGAACGTAGGAGACAATACAAAGCAATTAGCAAGATGATCCCAGTCACATCAGTGATTATATTAAATGTAAATTGCCTAAGCACTCCAATTAAAAGGTGGATTTTCAGACTGGACAAGAAAGTAAGACCTAACTATATGCTATCTGCAAGAAACTATTTAAATGTTAATACATAGGTACACAAAAAGTAAAATTACACGCTATGCAAATAATAATCAAAGCAAAACTAGACTGGCTGTATTATATCATGAGGTAGAATTAGGAGCAAGAACTATTACAACAGATAAAAGGAGCTATAGAATGAAAGGAGTCAATTCATCAATAACACACTATAATCTTAAAAGTCGGTATACCCAATAATAGAATGTCACGATATATAAAACAAAATGTATAGAAGAATTTATAACATTAAATTCTTACAGTAGAAAGGAGAAAATTTTCAAATCAATGATCTACATTTTTGGCTCAAGAAACTAGAAAAATAATACTTCAAACCAAAATAAGCAGAAGGAAGGAAATAGTAAAGATTAAAACAGAAATTAGTGAACTAGAAAGCAGATAAACAGTGAACTAGTGAAACCACACATGGATTCTTAGTAAAGAGCAATAAAATTTATGTCAACTATTAATAATATGAACCAGAAGAGAGAGAGGATACAAATTATCAATACCCAGATAAAAAAAGGGCACTATAGGTCTAGAGATAATAACAGGATGGAAGGGAAAATTACGACCAACTTTAACACCGATAAACTTGATCATTTATAGAAAATAGACAAGTTCTCTGAGAGACACAAAGCGCCAAAACTCGCTCAAGAGGGAATAGATGGGCCGCTCCCCGTGGGTCAGCTGGGTCCAGGCTGCAGAAGCAGGGAAGGTTCTGACAGCGCTAGCGGACAAGAGCCAGCCTTCCCCCTGCCCTGCAAAGCGACTAGGGGCTTTCAGGATGGAGCAGGGAGGCTGAATTATGAACGAAAGAAATTGAATTTATCATTAAAAACCTTCCCATAAAGAAAACTACAGGTCAAGTTGTCTTCCGTGGTGAATTCAATGAAGAGAGATTCGATTTAATGGAGAAATGATGCCAGTATTATAAAAGCTTTCAAAAAATAGGAGAGGAGTAAACACTCCCTAACTAGATTTATGAGAGCCCTAGTGGCTTCTCAGGAGCCTCAGTGGCAAAGAGCCCCCTGCAGTGGGGGACACGCAGGTTCCATCCCTGGGTGGAGGGCTCCCTGGAGGAGGAAACAGCATCCCCTCCAGTATTCTTACCTGGGAAATCCCATGGACAGAGGCGCCTGGTGGGCTGCAATCCATGGGGTCATAAAGAATCAGACAAGACTGAGTTGACTAAACAACAGGTCTCTTATGAATAGATGCAAACGTCCTCAGCAAAATATTAGCAAACTGAATCTAGCAGCATTTAGAAAAATAATATACCACGAGAAAGATTCATTTCAGAAATGCAGGGTTGATTTAATATATGGGAATCAATTATGTGATACAATGTATTGATAGAATAAAGGGAAAAAACTGCATGATAATGATAATCTCAGTACAGTAGATGTAGGGAAAGCATTTGGCAAAATCCAACACATTGCATGATTAAAAACTCAACAAACTAGGAATAGAAGTTATTATCTTCAATCTGATAGAAGGCATCCGTGAAACATCTAACCATATATTTAATGGTGAAAGAGTGGATGCTTTCCTCCCAAGATCAGGAAGAAGAGAAGGATCTCTACTCTTACTACTTCTGTTAACTAGAGGTTCTAGCCAGTGCAATTAGACAGGAAAAAGAAATAAAAGCCATCCAGATTGAAAAGGGAGAAGTAAAACTGTCTTTATTTGCAGATAACATGTTCTTGCTTATAGAAAATCCTGAAGAATTTACACACGGAGAACTATAACTAACAAATGATTTCAGCAAGTTTATGGGATGCGGTCAGTATATAAAAGTCACTTATTTGTATCCACTAACAATGAGCAATCTGAAAATGAAATTGAAATTACAATTCCAGTTATAATAGCATCAAAAAGATTAAAATAATAAAAAAGAAGTTCAAACATTATACTCTGAAAACTATAAATTACTGTTGAAAGAAATGAAAAAAAACCTAAATAAATGGAAAGGCAGCCTACGAATGGAACAGAAGACTTAATTTGTTACAATAACAGTACTCTCCAAATTTATCTATGAATTTAACTGAATCCCCATCAAAATCTCAGTTGCCTTTTTTTTTGCAGGAATTGATAAGCTGATTCATGAATTTATATGGAAATGGAAGGGACCGAAAGACCCAGAACACTCTTGAAAAAGAGCAGAGTTGAGGGACTCACGCTTCCCAGTGTCTAGACTTTCTACAAAGCTGCAGTAGCCGAGACAGTGCATACAATCAGTATTCCTGAAAAATAACGTGGAAAAAAAACAATAAAAAAATACAATTATGTGATCAAAGAGAAATTCTTGACCTCAAAGGAGTAAGACTTTATTGAGCACTTGGTATATTCTGTGCTCAGTGTTCTATCCATTTATTACTCCGTTTAGTCCCTAGGCCTACACTGAGTGAAAAATTCCGTCGCCATCTCCATTTTTCCAACGAGAAAACTGAAGCTTAGAGTCTGCGACTTGTCCATAGTGGTGGAGCAGGGCTTTGCGCTCAGAACGGCAGCCCGACTCCAGGGCCTTACTCGACCCTGCAGATTTGAATTTGCAGACAGAGAGTTCATCCTGTGTTCCAAGAACAATGGACACAGAATGGTGGCGTTTCTAGGCTTCTGGTAGCGTTTCTAGGCTTCAGGGAGAAAAGGATTCTCTTTGCAGATTGTCTACAGGGAGAACAGCAAGGCTGGCTCTCAAGTTGTCCACAGCAACTTTCAGAGTTGGTGACAGGAGTATCGTCTATCATATTCTGAGAGGGAGAAAGTGTGAAATCCAAGAATGTTGTAGTCAGGTTTAGAGAGACAGAGACGAGAGGGAGACGTTCTTGAACATGGAAGAATGTAGGACTGGTAGCACCCTTTTGGGCAGTATTCCACCAAGCAGGAATTGATTTAAAAGAGAGGATTAAAGAGATGATGAATGCATTTTGCTGACTGACTGACTGCGGTATAGTTGAGGTACAATACTACATAAATTTTAGGTGTGCAGTATAGTGGTTCACAATTCTTAAAGGTATATCCCGTTATAGTTACTGCAGTCCCATTGACAGTATTTAGAATTATAGTATTATAAATATTATAAAACATTGGCTATATTCCCTATGTTGTACTATATATATCCTTGAAGCTTATTTACTTTATACACACTGGTTTGTACCTCTTAATCCCTACCTGTGTCCGACCCCTAGAATGCATTTTAATATAGAACTGATGAAAAACAGTTATGGGGCTGGACACGGTTGTTAGGAATTTTGACAACCTAAAATAGCACTGTAACGAAACAGGAGGCCGAGGAGAAGGCGCTGGAGAAGGTAGTGTGGATACGCCAGTTTCCTTACTGCTGCCGTGGGCCAACAATCCTGTGTGGAGCTGAAACGTGTGGACAATCAGAGAATGAGCCGCGTACCTGAGGCGAAGCGCCGATCGCTGGAACAGACCCTGAGGCTGGAAGGATTGACGCCACGGAAGGGGCGGCGGAAGATGAGACGATTCGATGGTGTCACTGACTCCACGGACGTGGATCTGAGCAGACTCCTGGAGACGGTGGTGGAGAGAGGAGCCCGCAGCTGCCGGCCACGAGGTCCCAAAGGGCTGGACGTGGTTTACCGATGGAGCGGCAGCAGCAGCAAAGTGGGGCTTCCCTGGCGGCCCAGCAGCTGAGACCCCGTGCTCTCGACGTGGGGGCCCCGGGCGCGAGCCCTGGGGCCGGGATCCCACACGCCACGGCTGCGCATTCCCCATGCTGCGGTGAAGACCAAAGACTCCGGTGCCACAGCTGAGACCCAGCACAGCCACAGGAACGAAAGCTAGAAAAGAAGGGACCCACTCTCTGCCTCTCTTCCCTGCCTCTTGCTCTGTCTCTGTCTATCTACACACGTAGCACACACATGCACATACACATTACACACACGTACATATGATAAATCTCAGGTGTATCTTTAATTTTAGAGAGACTGTGAACTTTGTGTTAAAAAACACGTTTTTCTGAAATTCAGTGCTTACTTTGGTTACCCTTTTGTTTCACCTGTTAAATTTCATTAAAATTAAATGTAATGGTTTAAATTTTAAACCAGCACATACCGCAGTCTCAGTGTTTATAAAATGATTTTTATCTTTCTTTCCTCTTGGTGCTTGTGTAGGCGGAGGAATGGGTTATTGCTCAGTCAGTGCTCGCTGGTTATTGCTATGTGATAGAATTTGGTCATGCTTTTTCTTTTTTTTTGTATGGTACTGCATTTTTTTTTTTTGCTTTAAAATAATCATGGAGCTTTTAAAAATTGAAACTATTCTCAAAAACAAATGAAAGATAATTTAAAAAAGTTTCCACGTGGAAATGTCAGGGAAGTACCTAGGCATGAGTCTGGGGAAAGTCTGGACTAGAGACAGTCAAGTGGGCAGGTGGCAGCGTGCAGGTGGTTTCTGAGGAACAGGTGAGGCCATCTGGGAGACTTGAGAGGAGAGGATGGGGGCTCAGAGGGGCACTCTGCATCTCCAACGCTCAGAGGGTGGCTGGGGGAGGAGCCGCAGCTGGGCCAAAGATGCTGGTGCCCAGAGGCAGGACGAACACCCACCCCTTAGCACTTGCAGAGCCAAGTGCTAAGTCAGGAAGGAGCCCGGCGCTTCTGAGAAGATGCTGGGATGCAGTTCAAATGCGAGGGCTGCCCACTTGGATGTCACCCTACAATAGACTGTTCACTGCGTGCAGCTTCCACCTCTCCCCCCGCCCCCCGCAACCCCAGAACTCGCAAGGGAGAGACCCAGCAGTGCTGTGAGTCCCCTGGAAGGATCATTTCAAGACCTCAAGAGTATCGGGCATGTGGCTGACAGCTGGGATTTGGGAGAGCTGCTGACGCGCAGTCGATGTTGGCAGCGTGTTTGGAGAGCATCTGTGTGGCTTCTGAATGGGCCACGAGTAGCTTCAGGTTGATAAATGCTTCATTTGACTTGTGAGTTTAAAGAGTAACCCTTGTAAGGTCGGTATCTGTTTACACTTCATTATGTCCCACTCCACTCGCACGTCTTTCCCTTGATTAGCTGGCAGTCCTTCTGGCAGGGCTAAACACGCCAACCTTTAAAACCTTGCTATCTGTTGACAGGCAGGCAGGTGTGCAGAGAGAGGGGGCCAAGGTCGTTTTTCTTAAGCTCTCCGTCCTGGAGAGCAGGTGAGCGCCGCGCAGCCTGGGGCCTGGCGAGTTGCTGCCTGGCTAGTCCTGGGCGGCTCACGGGTCCCTGCAGCTCACCAGAGTCTGGAGGGCCGAAGCCGCGGGCCGCGTCCGTGACCTCAGCCCTCGGTGGGGGCGGCCGTTTCCGCCCGTTGCTGGACCTGCTTCTTTGCCGCCAAGCCTCTCTGTCGCCATCTCGGCCTTGCAGAGCCGAACCCCCGAGGCTCCGGCTGGCACCGTGTGCCCGTCACCGCCTATCCGCGCGCAGGCCTCCTGGCAGGAGGAACGCACGCCTGGGGGCAGTTGCCCCGCCGCACAGAAGCCCTCTGCGCTTTTCTCCTCCCCACCCAGCGCCGTGCACTGACCTTGTGAACGGAAGCCCATGTTTCAAGTCCAGCTGCGCGTTTGCGGGCAGGGTGTGAAGGTAGTAGGCTTGCGTGTGGATCTGATTAGTTTTCCGGTTTTCTCCCCTTCCAGGTAATACTTTCTAATATTCAGAACAGAAGTCCTAAGCCTGGCCCTGCGCCCCACGATCAAGAACTAGGTTTTTTCCTAGAAACGGGACTGCAGAGAGCCCATGTCCTCTATTTCAAAAATGGGTAAGCGTCTTCTCTTTTTAAATCAAGTTGCTAAAGCAGGAGAGCAGAAAGCCTCATCATGCTGTGTCCAGTTTAGTTATTGCCCTAAAGCAGTTTGAAATACACACCACAGCTGGAATTTCTTGAAGAAAGAATGAGCGTAGGCTTTTTCGTCTCTTCTCCACCTGGCTCGTCACCTTCCCGGGAGATTCGAAGGAGGGAGAAGGCCGTGTGAACATGAGTCTCAGTCCGGAGCCCTGGGGCCAGGGGAGGGGGGCCCCAGCCCCATGCCCTGCTGCCCCCGTGGGGACGGTCCTGCTAGGCCTCCCTGCTTTGCTGCTGGACACGTTAGTGAGTGGGCAGCCCTGGCCCACAGAGTCGCCTCCCTTTGAATGGCCGGTCCCTTTAGAGAACTGGATTGCCGGGTCTCAGACGGTTTCTATGAAAGCGCATGTGCCTGGAATGCCATGCCGGTCCAGTTCCTCCGTGAGCTGCCTCTGAACGGAGTTTTTAGAAGGCTTACGAGTGGTGCATTTGACGTTTGCTGTCTTCCCGTGTTGCCCTTACGAGCAACGCGATGATGCTGTTCAGACCTCCTCAGCTGTGCTTTTTTTGACCTTGTGCTTCAGGATAGGTGTCCCTGGAGGCCGACGGTAGCTGTCCGACTCCCCGTAGCTCCTCTGAGGCCGCGTGCGGGGGCCCCTCTTTCTAGGAACGTCCCGCGGAGCTGCGAGCGGGATGGTGTAAATGTAGAGCTCCCCGCTCTTCACTTTCAAGAGCTTCAGACCTCGGGGCATAGCTCGCGGGAGCCGGATTTCATCTCTGCTCGGGGCCCAGAGCCACGTGCTTCTATTTCCCTTTCCCTGGGGAGCGAGTGCTCATTTCCAGACCCTGTTAAACTGTTTGTGGAGAAGGCCCGCTTTGCTCCAAAGGTTCGGACTGGCAGGGCCCACAAAATGCTGCAGTAAATGCCTCGAGGTTTGGAATGGCTTGGCGGCTTTGCTTGGAGATGCTTTCAAGCTTGATCTCATCTGTCTCTGTGAGATCATCTGAGTGATGGTGCTTGGCCCCCAGGCTGAGTTTTGAGTTCTAGTTTCCTTGCTGTTATAAATAGAGGGAGAAGGGACGGGACATGGGAATATTTTCCTAGTGATCTTTTTTCTTCCTTTTCACAATAAATCGTTGTCATCACAGAGGATACTCCAACCTGGCTTTCCCTCCCTGTAACTGAGAGTGCGTGTGATTGATGGACAAGCCCAGAGGCTGGAATGAATTTCCTTGGGGCTTTCAGAAACCCCCAACCAGCAGCTTCTGTTGGAAATGCTTTGTGTGAGACTGATGGGGGTGGGCCGGCTGGCTTATTTCCCATCTGAAGCCTGCGCCATCGAGCAGGAAGAAGCTTGTCCTGAACCTCTGGATGCCCCAGCACCCAACAGAAAAATAATGATGAGAAGTTTGCCGAAGTTGACGGATCACGTGCTGGAACTGCTCCCTGGCTCAAGTCTCATTTCATCTCACCCCAGTTCGAGGAGATTCCATTGGCACAGTCAAAGTTAGGGGACTGCTCCATTTCGAAGCCCCCTTCCCTCTTTGCTTGCCCTCCTGCTCGTCTCACTGGGCTTGAAAGAGCAGCGACGCCTTGAGCCAGCGGCTGGGGAGGCCTCACCAGCTCTTCAAGGCAGGGTCTGGGAGCAGCGACAAGAGCTGACTGGGGTGGGTGGAGGTGGAGGCCAGTTTTGAGACCACAAGATACAGGGGAAGGAGAGAGACCAGCAGGAGGCCCTGATGTGCCCAGTGCCATCGGCTGCGTACATGGTGGGTCACCCAGAGCCCGAGGGCCATACCTGGGGGCATCTGACCATGGCCGCCCCCTCCGCCCAGTGTCTGCAGGGCACGTGGGGCCAGACGGACGGGCTCCAGGGGCTTCCCGTCCTGTGACGTGTTTGCAGCCTGGCTGTCTCACTCCTTTTTGTGTTTCTACATTTGAAAAATATGTATCTGGGAGGATGTAATGGACAGAAATTGACTGATTTTCAAGGATAGGAAGATGCATCATAGATGAGTTTAGCAATAAGAGACACACAATTGATAAAGCGTATCTTTTACTTTAGAAATATGCTTAAATATATTCAGCTATTTCATTGCCAGGCCGGTGACCTCGGGGCTCTCTCAGAAAGACCCTGGCCCGGGGGCCAGTCCCTGGGCCCCTCCTGCTGCTGTGCATCTCTCCCCTTCACCACGTGCTCTCACCTGGTCACTGACCCTCACGGCGTCGCCTTGTCCACGTCCCCCGCGCCCTGCAGTGTTGCCTGGGTTTCACACGCTTGGCTTCTGCGCTTCTGACCTCAGTCCTCTTGGCTCTGCCCCGCTGCAGGGAAGATGCTGTGTGCTGGGCTTTGGTCTGACCCTCACACTGTGGCTTCATCCACCGTCCAGCCTGGCTCGTGAAGAAGCACTTGACCCCAGGATGAGGCATGGCTGGGGTGGTTCCCAGCCTGCACTGCAGTGGTTTCTCATCACACTTACATACATCATGCGAAATGCCGGGCTGGATGAATCACAAACTGAAATTAAGACTACTGCAAGAAATATCAATAACCTCAGATACACAGATGATACCACTCTAAGGGCAGAAAGCGAAGAGGAACTAAAGAGCCGTTTGCTGAGGGTGAAAGAGGAGACGGAAAAAGCTGGCTTAAAACTCAACATTCAAAAACTAAGATTCTGATCCCATCACCTCATGGGAAAAAGAAGGGGAAGAAGTGGAAACAGTGACAGATTTTACTTTCTTGGGCTCCAAAATCACTGTGGACAGTGACTGCAGCCATGAAACTAAAAGACATTTGCTCATTAGAAGGAAAGCTATGACAAACCTAGACAGCATATTAAAAGCAGAGACATCACTTTGCCAACAAAGGGCCTTCTAGTCAAGGCTATGGTTTTTCCAGTGGTCATTTATGGATGTAAGAGTTGGACCATAAAGAAAGCTGAGTGTCAAAGAATTGATGCTTTTGAACTGTGGTGTTGGAGACAACTCTTGAGAGTCCCTTGGACTTCAAGGAGATCAAACCAGTCCATCCTAAAGGAAATCAGTCCTGAATATTCGTTGGAAGGAGTGATGCTGCAGCTGAAACTCCAATACTTTGGCCACCTCATGGGAAGACCTGACTCATTAGAAGAGACCCCGATGCTGGGAAAGATTGAAGTCAGGAGGAGAAGGGGATGACGGAGGATGAGATGGTTGGATGGCATCATGAACTCAATGGACATGAGTTTGAGCAGACGCCGGAGGAAGGTCAGGGCAGCCTGGTGAGCTGCAAAGAGGGGTTGCAAAGAGTCAGAGTCGACTGAGCAACTGAAGGACATCATCACCCTTCTCTTCTGCCAGGTCCTCTGTGGCTGCTTCTCCCCCCTCCTCCTCTCTCCCCTCCTTCCCTTCCCTTTCCTTCCTCACCTCTCCCCTCCTCACTCCCCTTTCTCTCTGGCCCCCTTGGAAGGAGGCATCACCTGCTCTCATGCGGCCCATGTATCCTGGGCGTGGTCTGAATTGGCACACACCCGTGTGGATCTCTCCTCCGTTTTTCTCATCCCTCTGGGTGGCAGCAGCAGGCCTGTTAAGGCTAAAAAACATCCTGCTGAGGCTTTGCTGCTGAACGCAGGAAGAGAAGGGGGCGACAGAGGATGAGATGGCTGGATGGCATCACCGACTCGATGGACATGAGTGTGAAAAAGCTCCGGGAGTTGGGGATGGACGGGGAGGCCTGGCGTGCTGCATTCCATGGGGTCACAGAGTCGGACAGGACTGAGCGACTGAACTGAACTGACGCTTTGCAGAGGTGAGGTCAGAGGGCGTTGGCCTCAGAGGGCCAGGGCTGCTGCTCTGAAATCCTCAGATTGCCCTGCCCACGGAAGGCCCTCGGATGGGGGGCCGAGTGGGTGCTGGAGCCAGAGGACTGATGAGGAGCCAGCCCTCCTCCCAGCTGGGTGTCCGTTTCTTTATCTGTTGTGTGTGTGCACACGTGTGTGCTAAGTCTCTTCAGTCGTGTCCAGCTCTGTGTGACCCCGTGGTATGTAGCCCGCCAGGCTCCTCTGTCCATGGGATTCGCTAGGCAAGAACACTGGAGTGGGTTGTCAGGCCCTCCTCCAGGGGATCTTCCCGACCCAGGGATCGAACCCGCGGCTCTTATGTTTCCTGCACTGGCAGGCGGGCTCTTTGCCACTAGTGCCCCGGGAAGCCCTTCTTTATTGGTCACAACACCCGAGAGCTGCGGTGATGTGCAACCGAGAGAAAGCGCGTGGAGCGCTTGGTGCAGCGTCAGGCGGGCGGGCAGCGGTGAGGTGTAGTTTCCACTGATGGTGATGCCCGGCTGGCTTTCCAACTGGAAGCGGGACCACAGGCAGGTCAGACTCCAAGTCCTGAGGCGGGTGTTGTTCACTCAATTGCAGAGCCTCATGCAGCCGCGTTCTCAAGGAAGGGTGTTTATTTGCGAGCGCTGGTGCACATGGTCTCTGACCGGGAGGCACTGCGATTAGCCTGGATAACCCGTAATCGAGGGCCACAGCTGTGTCTCAGAGAAGGGAGGAGGGGCTGAGCGTTCCGGCAGCACAGCCGGGGCGGAGGAGCGGCCTGGGGCTCCGCAGCTTTCTAGGAGACAAGTGTCACCCCACCCCACCCCACGGCTTGAGTCCTCGCGCCAGAGGTGCCAGAGCCCCTTGCACTGGGATGCGTTCATCTGCTCCACATTGATTTAGGAATATTCAGCCATATCTTGGCCTTCCCAGGTGACTCAGTGGTCAGGAACTTGTCTGCCAATGCAGGAGACGCAGGTTCGATCCCTGGGTCGGGAAGATGCCCTGGAGGTGGGCACGGCAACCCATGCCAGTGTCCTTGCCTGGAGAATCCCACAGACAGAGGAGCCTGCTGGGCTACAGTCCACAGGTCGCAAAAGAGTCAGACACGGCTGAGCGGCAGGGCGGCAGCAGCGAACCGTACCTCATAAACAGAGCAGCAGAGGAAATCTCTAGCAGCTTTGTTTCTCGTCTGCATGTCAAGCGTCCTGGGGAAGCCAAACGGGTTCTATGTGATGTGTGTTTTCCCTGGTTCTGAATTGGTTTTAATTCGGGGAAAGTGAAACTGGCTCAGCCGTGTCCGACTCTATAGCCCACCAGGCTCCTCTGTCCATGGGATTTTCCAGGCAAGAGTACTGGTGGGTTGCCATGCCCTCCTCCAGGGGACCTTCCCCACCCAGGGACTGAACCCGGGTCTCCCGCATTGCAGGCAGACAGACGCTTTACCGTCTGAGCCACCAGGGCAGCTCGGGGAGGGTGAGGGCGGGATAAGTTAACGCGAGAGGACGCAGGAGCATCCGAGCCGGGAGACGCGCCCGCGGGGCTGGCCTCTTTCTTGGGTCGCATCCGGAGTTCCGTGGGGGAGGCCCTGACTTGGAGCGCGTCGGCGGGCGGGCAGTACGGGCAGACTCCCGGCTTCCCCCAGGAGCTTGCGGCCAGGCCCGGCTGCAGGGGGGATTGTGCGGTTACAGTCAGTCACCAGGGTGCTTTATCGCTGCTGTTCAGTTGCTAGGTCATGTCCGACGCTTTGCAACCCCATAGGCTGCAGCGCGAGACTCTCCTCTCCTCCACTGTCTCCTGGAGTCTGCTCAGATTCATGTCCATTCAGTCAGTGATGGCATCTAATCATCTCACCCTGTCGTCCCCTTCTCCCTTTGCCTTCAGTCTTTCCCAGCACGAGGCTCTTTTCCAGCGAGTCAGCTTTTCCCGTCAGGTGGCCAGAGTACTGGAGCTGCAGCTTCGGCGTCAGTCCTTCCAGTGAATATTCAGGACTGATTTCCTCTAGGATTGGCTGGCTCTGTGTGTTGGTTATGACTCTCTGCGTCATCACTGTGTGCTGGTTTTAGCTAGACCACTAGTTGCCACTACGCGTTGACTGACGTGTAGAAGTTTCTGAACTTTCCCAGTCGTCTTGTTGACCTTTGCAACCGTTCAGCTCTGCTCAGCGTAGTTTGGAATCAGGCAGGAAGAAGGGCTGTGAGGCTGGCCGTGTCCCCTGGGTGCTGAGCTTCCTGGGTTTATGGCCTCGGAGGAGCAGGAGCTTCAGACAGGCTCCCGCAGCCGGGGAGGTGGCGTTTGCTGGATGCGCTGGTCTCTCCAGGCTCCAGAGCAGAGCGACCTGGCCCTGTCCTTTGCCTTCTTGCCTTCAGAACGTCTTCCTCCTGGCGATGATAGAAGTGGTGGGTTTTTCAACTGCACACTCATTTTTACATTAAGAGTCAAAGAGAAAATTCAGACACTTTTCTAGTAAGCATTTATTTAACATATATCAACTTTTTGTACATGACATTTCTCAAGAGATTCAGAGAGTAAAAGGAAATCAGCCTGCACCTGGGAGATAATAGGAGAAAAGAAAGAGGGAAGGACGTCACACGTCACTTTAAAGGTGATGGCAAAGAGAAAACGGTAGGGGACTTCCCTGGGCTCGCAGTTAAGAAGCCTCCTTGCAAGGCAGGGGATGCAGGTTCCATCCCTGGTTGGGGAATTAGGAGCCCATGTGCAACAGAGCAGCTAAGCCCGTGTGCCGCCACTAAGGGTCCATGCACCACAGGAAAAGGTCCCCTGTGCAGCCAAGACCCGACACATCTAAAGAAATTTAATGCTTTTTTTTTTTACAAAGGAGCAAACCGTGGAAGAACACCTAATCACTTTAACTGAGCTGAAGTTTGCAGGCCCATTCATTCATTCGGTATTTATTCATTCGTTTAATGAGGATTGAGCATAGCCCTACCAGGAACCGGGCCCGCTCTTAGCACTGGGGCTTCAGTGGTGAAAAAGAGTGACAAAGTCCCTGGCCTCCAGGAGCTCTGTTTCTGACAATTAGATAAAGCAAGCAGCTTCAGAGCAGTCGGTGCATGCTGTGACGGGGGATGTTCAGCTTGCCACAGAAGCAGACGGGAAGCCGCGTGCTCAGACGGCTGTGATTTGGGAAGGGGCTGCCGCTTTGGAGAAGTGGGCATGAGGTGACATAGGTGCAGACTGGGGAGAGTCAGGGGTACTTTCCTACCAGCTGGTAGGAGCATGGGGTTAGGACTGTGCTCAGTATTCTCTGTGGGAAACCAGGGGGCTCAGCGGCAAAGGGCCCACCTGTCAGTACAGGAGACACAGGATACTCAGGGTTGATCCCTGAGTCGGGAAGACCCTCTGGAGAAGGAAGCGGCAGCCCAGTCCAGTATTCTTGTCTGGAGAATCCCATGGACAGAGGAGCCTGGTGGGCTACAGTCCATGGGGTCGCAAAATGTCATACAGAACTGAAGCGACTTAGCACAGATACACACAGCATTATACGTATTCTGCAGGGTATGAGGAAGCCGTTCTGGTTGGGGCGGAGGCTTGTATAGAAACGCACAGGTTTTTCTATAAACCTCCCAGCACAGGACCTGGCGTGCAGGAGGTGAAGTCAGTCACCTAACACAGTTCTGCTGTGGGCCGGGGCGGTGCGTGGCCCTGAGCTGGTGAACAGAAGACACGTAGCCCAGGTTCTCAGGGAGGATGCAGCCTGGTGAGGGGGATGATAAGCGAGTAAACCCGTGCTTAAAATCACAAATCATAGTAGTGCTAGAAGATGAAGTTCAGTTCAGTCGCTCAGTCGTGTCGGATTCTTTGTGACCCCATGAATCACAGCACGCCAGGCCTCTCTGTCCATCACCATCTCCCGGAGTTCCCTCAGACTCACGTTCATCGAGTCCGTGATGCCATCCAGCCATCTCATCCTTGGTCGTCACCTTCTCCTCCTGCCCCCAATCCTTCCCAACATCAGAGTCTTTTCCAATGAATCAACTCTTTGCATGAGGTGGCCAAAGTACTGGAGTTTCAGCTTTAGCATCATTCTTTCCAAAGAAATCCTTCAGAAGGCTCATCTCCTTCAGAATGGACTGGTTGGATCTCCTTGCAGTCCAAGGGTCTCTCAAGAGTCTTCTTCAACACACAGTTCAAAAGCATCAATTCTTCGGTGCTCAGCCTTCTTCACAGTCCAACTCTCACATCCATACATGACCACTGGAAAAACCATAGCCTTGACTAGACGGACCTTAGTCGGC
>SJYF01000760.1:843013-854004 GCA_006410515.1 Procapra przewalskii
ATCCATTCTTTGGTGCCCTGCCTCCTTTATGGTCCAGCTCCCACAGCCGAATGTGGCCACTGGGAAGACCATGCCTTGACGACGTGCCCTTTGTCGGCAGAGAAGCGTCTCTGCTTCAGCACACCTCAGGTTTCTCATCGCTTTCCCGCCGAGAAGCAGGCGTCTGCTGACTTCCGGGCTGCAGTCACCGTCTGCAGTGGTTCTGGAGCCCGGGAAGAGGAAGTCTGTCACGGTTTCCTTTGTTTCCCCATCTATTTGCCATAAAGTGATGAGACTGGATGCCATGATCTTAGTTTTCTGAATGCTGAGTTTTAAGCCAACTTTTTCACTCTCTTCTTCCACTTTCATCAAGAGGCTCTTTAGTTCTTTGCTTTCTGCCAAACGTGTGGTGTCATCTGCATATCTGAGGTTATTGATATTTCTCCTGGAAATCTTGATTCCAGCTTGTGCTTCATCCAGCCCAGTGTTTCTCATGATGTGTTCTGCATATAAGTTAAACAAGTAGAGTGACAATATACACTCTTGACGTACTCCTTTCCTGATTTGGAACCAGTCTGTTGTTCCATGTCCAGTTCTAACTGTAGCTTCTTGACCTGCATACAGATTTCTCAGGAGGCTGGTAAGGTGGTCTGGTATTCCCATCTTTTAAAGAATTTTCCACAGTTTGTTGTGATCCACACAGTCAAAGGTTTTGGCATAATCAATAAAGCAGAAGTAGATGTTTTTTTGGAACTCTCTTGCTGTTCTGATGATCCAGTGGATGTTGGCAATTTGATTTCTGGTTCCTCTGCCTTTTCTAAATCCAGCTTGAACATCTGGAAGTTCACGGTTCAGGTACTGTTGAAGGCTGGCTTGGAGAATTTTGATCATTACTTTCCTAGCATGTGACATGAGTGCAATTGTGCAATAGTTTGAACATTTGCTGGCATTGCCTTTCTTTGGGATTGGAATGAAAACTGACCTTATCCAGTTCTGTGGCCACAGCTGAGTTTCGAAGTCTGCTGGCATATTAAGTGTAGCACTTTCACAGCATCATCTTTTAGGATTTGAAATAGCTCAACTGGAATTCCATCACCTCCACTAGCTTTGTTCATAGTGATGCTCCCTAAGGCCCACTTGACTTCACATTCCAGGATTTCTGGCTCTGGGTGAGTGGTTACACAATTGTGATTATCTGGGTCATGAAGATCTTTTTTGTACAGTTCTCCTGTGTATTCTTGCCACCTCTTCTTAGTATCTTCTGCTTCTGTTAGGTCCAGACCATTTCTGTCCTATATCAAGTCCATCTTTGCATGAAATGTTCCCTTGGTATGTCTTATTTTCTTGAAGAGATCTCTAGTTTTTCCCATTCTATTGTTTTCCTCTATTTCTTTGCATTGATCACTGAGGAAGGCTTTCTTATCTCTCCTTGCTATTCTTTGGAACTCTGCATTCAAATGGGTGTATCTTTCCTTTTTTCCTTTGCCTTTTGCTCTCTTCTTTTCACAGCTATATGTAAGGCATCCTCAGACAACTGTTTTGCCTTTTTGCATTTATTTTTCTTGGGGATGGTCTTGATCCCTGTCTCCTGCACAATGTCACAAACCTCCATCCATAGTTTATCAGGCACTCTGTCTATCAGATCTAATCCTTTGAATCTATTTCTTACTTCTACAGTATAATCGTAAGGAATTTGATTTAGGTCATACCTGAATGGTCTAGTGGTTTTCCCTACTTTCTTCAATTTAAGACTGAATTTGGCAATAAGGAGTTCATGATCTGAGCCACAGTCATCTCTCGGTCTTGTTTTTGCTGATTGTATAGAACTTCTCCATTTTGGCTGCAAATAATATAATCAGTCTGATTTCAGTGTTGACCAGCTGGTGATGTCCATGTGTAGAGTCTTCTCTTGTGTTGTTGGAAGAGGGTGCTTGCCATGACCAGTGCATTCTCTTGGCAAAACTCTATTCGTCTTTGCCCTGCTTCATTCCGCATTCCAAGGCCAAATTTGCCTGTTACTCCAGGTGTTTCTCGACTTCCTACTTTTGCATTCCAGTCCCCTATAATGAAAAGGACATCTTTTCTGGGTGTTAGTTCTAGAAGGTCTTGTAGGTCTTCATAGAACCGTTCAACTTCAGCTTCTTCAGGGTTACGGTTGGAGCATGGACTTGGATTACCGTGATGTTGAATGGTTTGCCTTGGAAACGAACAGAGATCATTCTGTCATTCTTGAGACTGCATCGAAGTACTGCATTTTCGACGAAAGAGTCTGAAATGGGTTCAGTTCAGTTCAGTCACTCGGTCGTGTCTGACTCTTTGCGACCCCATGGATCGCAGCACGCCAGGCCTCCCTGTCCATCACCAACTCCCGAGTTCACTCAAACTCACGTCCATCGAGTCCGTGATGCCATCCAGCCATCTCATCCTCCGTCATCCCCTTCTCCTCCTGCCCCCAATCCCTTCCAGCATCAGAGTCTTTTCCAGTGAGTCAACTCTTCGCATGAGGTGGCCAAAGTACTGGAGTTTCAGCTTTAGCATCATTCCTTCGATCTCCTTCAGAATGGACTGGTTGGATCTCCTTGCAGTCCAAGGGACTCTCAAGAGTCTTCTCCAACACCCCAGTTCAAAAGCATCAATTCTTCGGTGCTCAGCCTTCTTCAGAGCCCAACTCTCACATCCATACATGACCACAAGAAAAACCATAGCCTTGACTAGACAGACCTTAGTCGGCAGAGTAATGTCTCTGGTTTTGAATATGCTGTCTAGGTTGGTCATAACTTTTCTTCCCAGGAGTAAGCGTCTTTTAGTTTCATGGCTGCAGTCGCCATCTGCAGTGATTTTGGTGCCCCCCAAAATAAAGTCTGACACTATTTCCACTGTTTTCCCATCTATTTCGCATGAAGTGATGGGACCAGATGCCATGATCTTCGTTTTCTGAAATGGGTTAGAGCACATTAAAAATTCCCTTGTGGCTCAGCTGGTAAAGAATCTTCCTGCAATGTGGGAGACCTAGGTTTGATACCTGGGCTGGGAAGATCCCCTGGAGAAGGGAAAGGCCACGCACTCTAGAGTAGTTCGTGGGGTCTCAAAGAGCCGGACATGACTGAGCGACTTTCACTTTCACATTAAAAGAAAAAATCAGGGCCCTTTAGAGACGGGAACTCTGAGACCCAGAGAAATCATGTTGAATGACCATTCAATAAATATTTATCTAGAACCTCACTAGGTTATCTACTAGTGCCAAACACTGTTCTAAGTGAACAAGTCAGACCCAGTCACTGCTGTGATGGGGTTTGCATTTTGCTTGGGGAAACAGTAGACAAGCCAGTGTGGAGTTGTGTTCAGAGCAATCTGCCTGCAGAAATGACTCATCTGTTTGCGACACACGCCACAGGAATCTGGGTTCATCGTGACAAGGAGCCCGAGACCTGTGGCCGTCCCACGAACACGCTGCACGTGACCCCTGTGCCTCTGCGTGCTGCAGGGCGGGCCCAGCCGCAGAGCTGCGTGTTGGAAGCAGAGCTGCAGTCGTTAGTGGGTAACTTGCCACCTAGAACTGTTCAGTCCCTGTGGGTGGGCCCTGCGTGTTCTTACAGACGTGAAGGCTTTGAACCTCTCTTTTCAAAGGAGAAGCAAAGATCCCAATTATATGCCGTTCATGAAGAGACCAAACTATGGGGACAGTCAAACGATCCGTGGTTGCCAGGACTCTGGGGAGAGGGGAGATGAGTGCACAGGATAGGCAAGCTTTCTGGAGCAGTGAGCGCACTTGGTGTGCCATTATAGTGAAGGATTCTTGTTGCATCCCTAAGTCTTGTCTGACTCTTTTCAACCTTATGGATTGTGGCCCGGCAGGATTTCCCAGGCAAGAATGCTGGTGTGGGCTTCCATTTCCTCTTCCTCCAGGGGATCTTTCCGACCCAGGGGTCAAACCGGCATCTCCTGCATTGCAGGCGGACTCTCTACCGCCAAGCCACCGGGGAGCCCGCGCTAACGGACCGGTGTCATTAGACTCTTGTCCAAACCCGCGGAATGTGCAGCGCTCTTCCCTTCCTTACCGTGAACCTTACGGTGAACCGTGGACTTTGGTGATTAACATGCGTCAGTGAAGGCCATCCTTGGTGTAAAAAAAAGACCACTCTGGTGAGTGATGTTGCTAACGCCTGTGTATTTGGGGTGAGGGGGCATATGGGAAATTTCTGTACTTTCCTGTCAATGTGGTTGTAAACCTAAAAGTGTTGAAAACGAGGGGTGGGGATTAAACAAAGCAGGGGACTGACCCAGGGTCACACAGCCAGCTGGCTGCGTGCTGCGTCCCGTGCGCCTCTCGAAGCCCGCTCTGTTCCCTCACCGCTGGCACCACCTGCCCAGTTAGCGCGCCCTTCTTGAAGATGGAGAGCTGCGCAGCGAATACGTTACACTCAGAAAATAGGGGCTTTTAAAGCCAGTCTGCTGCTGCTGAATCGCGTCAGTCGTGTCCGACTCTGTGCGACCCCACAGACGGCAGCCCACCAGGCCCCCCCGTCCCCGCGATTCTCTAGGCAAGAACACTGGAGTGGGTGCCATTTCCTTCTCCAGTGCATGAAAGTGGAAAGTGAAGGGGAAGTCACTCAGTCGTGTCCTAGGGGTCATTATTTGTTAGCCAAGGCGTCTGTCTTTCGTTTCAGTATAAACTGGGTCTGGCTTATCCCTTAATGCCGTCAGAACTTGAATACAAAAACAAAGGAATCTTATGAAACTCCAGGGCCGCTTTCCATGAATGAATATGGGGACGGGTCGTTGGTTGCTTTCCATGCACTTCACAAGTGCCAGCGTGCTCTGAGTGCTAGAGAACTGTGTCACCGAAGCGTTACCAGCGTCCAGCACGGTGGGTCCATCCGTGTTGGGCAGTCCTTGGCTTCAGGAGGGGAGATGGGGAGGGGAGGGGAGGGGAGGGGCTGCTGAACTAAATGGCAGCTGACGGCAGCTCTCAAGGCCCCTCCCCGCCTGGTTCTCCCAGCCGCAGGCGGCCCCGTCAGCCACCATTCAGAGCTAGAACTCCTTGAAGATGAGTGGCTGCGGGAAGTTACCCCAGTTCTTCACCCTGAGCTTATCTAAGATTTGTCTAGTGAGTTTCTGTTTTAATGGGGGGAAGGGGGAGATTCTTTGCTTATTCATTCAGTTATCTATTCATCCATCAAACATTTATGTGCCAGGAGCTAGGGTAGAGACGGCAGAAGATCCCAGTGGATTTTCTAGTCCAACAGGAAAATAAATAACTACAAGTGGGCTAAAGTCCTAGCAAAGGAGAAGGCAATACTATGTTTTTTAAATTTAGCCTTTCACTTTGCAAGTTCCCCCAAAAGAGATGGTTATATAACAGTGGTGTCTCAAAATCGAAATTAACTTTTTTAAAAAAATGTATTTCCCAATAACTCTTGATGCGACTGGAGACTGACTGGTTTCTGATACAGAGGGCAGCGTTAGGCGGCGGGCGCTCGGGCCACGCTCTGGACGGGGCGTCGTCAGTGAGCAGACACGGCCGGCACACGCGTGCGGAGTGAGGAGCTGCCCACCTCTGTTTGGTGTCAGGTGGCTTGTTACAACGCTCGCTTGTTCTGCCAGGGTTTACTCAGCTCCCGCTCCTGCCAGACATTCTCCAGGTGCTGGGGGTGACGTGTGAGCAGCCAGATACGCTTCTTGCTCTCAGAAAGAAAGTGGGTCTTTATATTCCTGGTGTGTGACTGTACCCCAAGATGGTGCTCAGGAGGCAAGGTACCCGTTGCTGTGAGACTCCATCTGCAAAGGAATTTGACCTGGGCCTGGTGGGCAGGCAGGGGAGGTTTCCCCAGCAAGTGTCTGGCAGAGCCTGAAGATGAATCGGTGAACAGGAGCTAACTCGCAAAGGCAGCGCGGGGTGGGAAGTGGCACCAGAGGCATGTGGTTCAACCAGCCGCTCCTCTGCTCTGCCTTGCTTTTTCGCAGCATTGGCCCAGGTGGTGAAGAGCCCACCTGCAGTGCAGGAGACCCGGGTTGTCTCTGGGTCTGGAAGTCCTCTGGGGAAGGGAATGGCTTCCTACCCCAGTATTCTTGCCTGGAGAGTCCCATGGACACAGGAGCCTGGCGGGCTATAGTCCGTGGGGTCACAGAGTTGGATGCGACTGAGTGGCTGAGCAGACAGCATTTAACCAGCGTCAAGTAGACAGTGAGCAGAGCTTACAGGGACCTTCTTAGGCTGTTCAGCATTCCAGCCCACAAGACTCACTCGCCACACTGGGCATCTGCCTGCTGAGACGGACCTGGAACAGCACCAAAGGCTGCCAGCAGGGCACTGGCAGGGGGGTCTCTCCCGTGGGGCCTCTGGGCTGGATTGTCCCTCTGGCCACCCGAGAGCTTCGCCCCCCCCGCCTCACCCCCCGTTGTGGAGTGACAGCCCCCCGCTCTGGAGAAGGAACCTTGCCTCAAGCAGGTGTGGGCTCTGTCTTGGCTTAATGTCTCCCCGGGGAGATACTCAGGTGTAAGTCACCACAGTCAAGGAGGCCCAAAGCTGTGTTGTCCCTGTCAGATATTTACAGCTCCTTCCAGTCCAGATGCAAGTTATCAATCAGGGGTCATTCTTATCATAAGCAATGGTGCCTCCTGACACAGCTGACATTCTGCGGGTGTCTTTAATTAGGTTTCCGGAGAAGCAGAACTAAAAAGCCAACGTAAGGTCAGATTCTCAGCTGGAGAGGAGTTTGCTGGCCCTTGCCTGCATGAGGTATTTTTTCCTGATCTGTTTGCTATCTGCCTCGCATCACTGGCGTGCAAGCTCCAGGAACTTTTGTCTGTTTGGTTTGGGGAGGGGTCTGTATCTGTCTACGGTTGTGTGTGGAGGAGTGAGAGAGTGAGGGACGGCTGTGGCTCATAGACGCCTGACAGCTGTGTGTCTTCTTTAAAATGAGTTAATAGAGCACGTGTGTACTGAGCGCTAAGGGCTGAGCCAGGTTCTAGTCCTGGGGTGCAGGGTGGACGCGGCCGCCTGGACGGGGCTCACGGAGCTCCTGCTCCTGCCACAGCTTCTTGGTGGGAGGGCGGAGCTGTGTTCCGGCCTTCCAGATCTTCCTGGACGGTGAAAGGTGATGTCTTTCCGTTGAAAGAGAGTGGAGGGGGCCAGGGACCAAACCGTCGCCTCGTCCTCGTCAGAAATAATATGTTTTCCGGGCTCATCCCGGGGCTTCTGCTGTCTGCCTCATCTCTGAGATAAGGCTGTTTCCAACGATGCCAGCTGCGTAATAAGATGCTCCCCAAGCAGGGGGCTTCCCTGGTGACTCAGCGGTAGAGAATCCTGCCAATGCAGGGGACACCAGCTCGATCTCTGGGTGGAGAAGATCCCCTGGAGAAGGGCATGGCAACCCCCTCCAGCATCCTTGCCTGGGAAGTCCCATGGACAGAGGAGCCTGGCGGGCTGCAGTCCACTGGGTTGCCAAGAGTAAGACACGACTTAGCGCCTGAACGATGACCCCCAGGCAGGTCTGATGGACTGTTTCATCTCTGGGTGGCATCTCTGATGACCCCCAGGCAGGTCTGACAGACTGTTTCATCTCTGGGTGGCATCGGCAGCGCGGTGCTGGTCAGCCTCCTTCCTTCAGCCCAGACACGTCTGGATTCAGGGTTCCCACGGCAGGAGCGTGTTGTCCTCCCCCACGGCTTAGTGTTGAGAACCTATGCTCCCAGAGCCTCCCACACCCGCATGTTTTTTTTCAGTCTGTGGCTCTTTTGAGTTGACGACTCATGGAGTGAAGTTGGACGCAGGAGCCTGCGAGCCTGTGTCAGTGCAGGCCTTGCATGCAGCGGCTCGAGGGCAGACTGCTGAAATGACACGTGTGTGCTGGGAAAGGGGAATTCACGTCCCATCTGGTCAAGGAGTAAGCCAGATCTCACCCTCTGCGCGCCTGTCAGACTGCGGGGAGCTTTCTTGGTAATTTGGTGACGTCCAGATGTGCCTGCTGGGGAGGCGGGGTGGGTGGTGGGGCCGTGGGCGAGCCAGCAGCTCCCCTGCCCCAGCGCCCAGCCGGGCCGCGCTCATCCACCTGCTCCCCCGCTGCCCGGGCGTGGGTGCCAAACACGGACTGTGTCCTGTGAGGGCAGGGCGTGGGGTCGAGGCCCCAGCTGTCTTCAAGAGATATTTCCTGCCATTTCTAGGTCATCGCTTTTCTCTCTGTTCTTTCTTTCTTTTTTTTGCAGAGGTATTTCTAGTCGGCTCTTACGGAGAGTCGCAGGGAGATTGAGCTAAAGCCCAGAAAATGAATGAGACATCTTTGGAGCATTTATGACTTTTCTGAGGAAATGCTAGAAGCTTCTCTTGAAAAGGAGCGGGGCCACACATTTTCTTACAAAGACCTGCCTCTGTGTTTGTGGAGTGATGTCTGCCACTGATCCACATCAGTAAACACAGCTACAACGCAATTGTGTGTTCTCACAGCAGAGTCCTGCATGAAACTGTGAGACTCGCCCCAGTTAATGAGCTGCTGCTTTCAGCTGACGTTTGGTTTTTCTTTTCACGCCCAGGTGACTCTGGGGTTAGCCCTCCAGGCCTGGCGCAGACGGGCGCGCCGTTGCTGGCAGGTGCGGGGCTGAAGGGCGTGGGAGCTGCGACTCCTTTGAATCTCCCTGGCAACTTAGCGTCAGAAGCAGCAGTCTCTGCATGCTGGACACAAGCAGTTAAAATATCAGGAAGAATCTGATACTGTGTTTCTTCTGAAGAAATATCCAGAAAAACTCATTAGCCAGGCTTGGTAAAACCTCTGAATTACAGGATTTTTTTTAAAAAGATGCAATTATATTGCTTTCAAGTACATTTTGAGCTAGATTTTCTTTTTTTTAAGAGTCGCTATTGCCTGCTCAATTCCATGGACATTTATTGAGAGCCTGCTGGCTGCCAGTCTCTAGGATAAGCTCTGGGATTTGAGATGAATAGAAAATGTTCTATGAGCTCATGGGGAGACAGAGATGTCAACAAGGGATTCTGGCACCTGTAACGGCACGGCGGTGACGAGACGGGCCGGGGGTCCAGGAGTGGGCGGGGAGGGGTACTGGCCTGGGTGTGTTCACTGCGCTTCTCAGAGCTGACTTGAACTCGGTGCGATTTCCCCGTCTTTTCCCACCTTCAGGAGGCCTGCGGGGGAGGCGGGCGGGGACGGTGGTCGTGGCTCCCCGGCAGGACGACACGCGTGTGCTCCTGGCAGGCAGCACTGTCTAGGGGGTGGCGAGCACTGACTCTGGAGCCAGCAGCCTGGGTGTGAATCCTCTCTCACAAAATGCTGTGACCTTGACCTCTCTGAGGCTCATTTCCCTCATTTGTACACTGAGGTTGCCAAGAGTCAGACACAACTTATCGCCTGAACGATGACCCCCAGTGCCTGCTTGCTGGTGTCGTGCGGCAGATTAACAGCCTTGGTAAGGAGAGTGTTTGGACAGTGTCTGGCACACGGTAAGCATGATAAATTAGGGTTTGTCAGCTCCCTGGGGCTCAGATGGTAAAGAATCCGCCTGCAGTGTGGGAGACGAGGGTTCGATCCCTGGGTCAACGAGATACCCTGGAGAAGGAAATGGCAACCCCCTCCAGTGTTCTGGCCGGGAAGACAGAGGAGTCTGGTGGGCTATAGTCAGTGGGTTCACAGAGTCAGATACGACTCAGCAACTAAACCGCACTTTGACTTTAGAAGAGAAGATTCGAACGGGCAGCTGAGAAACCTGGGAAGATAACAGCAGTGGCTGCGGAGTTCGGGGGTCTTCTCATATCTTGACATTAAAAAAATAGTAACCAGAGAGCAAAACCAAAACCCCATGAACAACATCTAGAACAAAAGTAGATGACAAGATGTGCTCATGAACCTCAGAGTATATACGAGCTGGCAGGGACAGGCTTCCAGCAGCTGAGACAGGCACGCGATTTGCATTTGTGTGGGAGAAAGCAGAAGGCAGCAAGGGGGTGTTCTAGGGCCTGCGGACAGCAGACCCAGAAATAGCCAGCAAGACTACTGGAAAGCTTGTCTGGCCGGTTTGGGATCTGCAGCTGAAAATGAAAGAGTTTTGCCCAGCGAGAGCTGAGGGGCTGGAGCAGTCCGGCCCCTCCGGAGACTTGGAACCACCCCACTAGGGCTCTTTGCTGGGACTGGGCCCGACGAGGACGATGCTGAGAGCAAAATGAAAACTGGCCAAGTGACCCCAGACAAAAGGACGAAACGTTTCTGTTTAGCTTGTAAGAAACTGCCAAGTGTCTTCCAAAGTGACTGTGCCATCTAACCATGCCGTTCCTAGCAGCAGTGTAAGAGTTCCAGCCTCTTTCCATTCTCCTCAACCCTTAGTATCGTCAGGTTTAGAATTAAAGCCAGTCTAGTGGGTTTGGAGAGGAAATGGTAACTCACTCCAATATTCTTGCCCAGAGAATCCCATGGACAGAAGAGCCTGGGCCACCGTCCACTGGGTTGCACAGAGCTGCGCACGACGGAACGACTAACACACACGCGCAGTGGGTCTGTCGTGGTGCCTCGGAGTGGGTTTGACTCTCGTTTCCCCAGCAGTTAATGCTGCTTGGCAGCCTCGCATGTGGCCGGCAGCTGCCCCATGCCTTCTCTGGTGGAGCCTGTTCAGGTCTCTCGCCTTGTTTTCAGCTGGACTGTTGTCTTCTTATTGTATTGTAAGAGTTCCTTATGTATTTCTGGAAACGAAACCTTTGTCAGATACATAATTTGCAAATATTTTCTGCCAGTCTCTGGCTGGTATTCATTTTTTTCAATTACGTCAGTTGAAGAGGGAAAGTTGATTTGGATGAAGCCCAACTTAACTAGTTTTTCTTTTTTAGATCATCCCTTGGTGTCATAGCTAAGAAATTTTGGCCCAATCCAAGACTATAAAGATTTTCTCCTGTGTTTTATTCCAGACGTTTTATAGTTTTAGCTTTTACATATAGGCCTGTAATCTATTTTGAGTTAATGTTTGAGTATCTTGTGAAGTAAGAGTGTAAGTTAATTTTTTTTTTTTGCATCTAG
>SJYF01000760.1:863976-886019 GCA_006410515.1 Procapra przewalskii
CGCCTGCTTGGCCCCTGGAGGCACCTGGACCCGTGACTCCTGGAGATTTAAAGTCCTTCTCGTCACTTGTCATCTTTTGAAGTGCTGTCCCGAGAGGCTGTTTTGGAAATGGCGTTTCTCCTGTTTCCAGTGTTAGAACAACGGGGCTGGACGCTGCCCCCTGCCCTCCTCGCAGCCCAGGTGACTGGATGGTCCAACTGCGTGACTGCAGCTTAGAATCCACGAATGTGTGAAGTCACTGTTAGCAGACCAGCCCTGCCTCCTAAACGGTCTTCCGTCTACTTGATGATCAGATTCCCCGGGTGCGTCCCTTCCTGGCGCCCGGCCTGCGTCTCTCCGCCTCCTGGGCCCCGTGCGCGCGTCTTCCTGCCCGGGCTGGTCGGGAGGACCCGGCCCTCCACCGGAGCGAGTGACGTCGGTGCGGAGCGGTCCTCTTGTCGACTTGGTATCAGCTTCCGCCGCGCTAGTGGCTCAGCGCCTGAACCACGAGTCTGCCGCTGAACTGCGCCCAGCGGCCCAGCCGCCCAGGCTCGCGGCCCCGAGCTTCCGCTGGCCCCTGCGGATTGATCGGTTGTCGCTCTTGTTCTTTCACTTGCCGAGTGGTAACCAGCTCCTTTGCAACCCAGTGGACTGTAGCCTCCCAGTTTCCTCCATCATGGGATTTCCCAGGCAAGAATACTGCAGTGGGTTGCTGTTTCCTTCTCCAGAACTCTTCACGACCCGGGGACTGAACTTGCCTCTCCTACACTGGCAGGCAAATTCTCTACCACGCGAGCCATGCGGGAGGCCCTGACTGATTCAGAGCAGCCTGTAAGTGCTAGCTGGATTGACTGAGCTGGAGCAGGAAGGACTCAGCTCCCTACCCTCGGTTCCTTAGCATCCTCTGTGCTGTGCGATCTTGGGCCCTCGCCCTGTGGCCTTCGGTGGGGACTCTGCTGCTCCCCATGGACACCAGCACCCCTGGTCGCCATTCTTTGCTGCTAGAGGGACCAAAAGGCCCCAGGAGAGAGCTTTTCCCCACCTGACATCAGTTGTTGTCCCATCATTGTGAGAGCATGGCTCAGTTCAGTTCATTTCAGTCACTCAGTCATGTCTGACTCTGAGATCTCATGGACTGCAGCACGCCAGGCCTCCCTGTCCATCCCCAACTCCCGGAGTTCACTCAAACTCACGTCCATCGAGTCGGTGATGCCATCCAGCCATCTCATCCTCTGTCGTCCCCTTCTCCTCCCGCCTTCAGTTTTTCCCAGCGTCAGGGTCTTTTCCAATGGTCAGCTCTTTGCATCAGGTGGCCAAAGAATTGGAGGTTCAGCTTCAGCATCAGTCCTTCCAACTAATATTCAGGACCAGTCTCCTTTAGGATGGACTGGTTGGATCTCCTTGCAGTCCAAGGGACTCTCAAGAATCTTCTCCAACACCACAGTTCAAAAGCATCAATTCTTTGGTGCTCAACTTTGTTTATAGTCCAATGCTCATATCCATACATGACTACTGGAAAAATCATAGCTTTGACTAGATGGACCTTTGTTGGCAAATAATGTCTCTGCTTTTCAATATGCTGTCTAGGTTGGTTTTCTTAGGCTTTCAGTAAATAGCACAGTGAATGAATCCATCAAACTGGGAGTATCTTTTTTTTTTTCTTCAGTATTAAATGACTTCAGAGAAATAAAACAGACTTGTGTGTCTATATATCAACTGGAAGGTAGATTCCAGAATTCCAAAACTGTTTTGAGCAATGGCACAGTTTTGAGGATAATAGTAATGATAATCGTGAACACTTAAAAAGCCCTTGCTCCATGTATTAACTCACTTAATTCCTACAGTCAGTCCAAGAGGTGAGTGCATGTGTTCTCCCCATTTTATAGATGAGAACACCAAGTTCCAGCACTTGCCCACAGTCAGTAACTAGTCAAGTGGCTGAGCTCATGTCTGAGCCCAGATGGTCTGGCTCCAGCTTATGTGTTCTATGCTGTTTGAGAGTATAGATGAGACCTAATTTTCAGGTGAATACTTGGAAGAGCAAGCCTCATATGCTAGCTGAGCATTGGTTTGTTTGTTAAAAGTGCCATGAGGTTGAGTCCAGCTCCACATTAGGTACCAAGAGGCCTCTGAGGTCAAACTGAGCCTCATTAAGTTCCAGGTTCAGGGACTTCCCTGCTGGTCCAGTGGTTAAGAATCTGCCCGCCAATGCAGGGCACGTGGGTTCGATCCCTGGTCTGAGAAGATCCCACCTGCTTAGAGCAGCTAAGCCCTTGCGCCACAGCCCTGAGCCTGTGCTCTGGAGGCCGTGTTCTGCAGGACGAGGGGCCACTGCATCAGAAGGCTGACACCACAGCTGGAGCGCAGCCACCATCGCCGCTGCTAGAGACGCCTGAGCAACAGCAGCGAGGCCCCGCGCAGCCCAGATAAGCAAACAAAAGCTGAAAGCAGAGAGGCCCGGGCTCGCGGGAAGCACGTGCCTCGTCTGGCCCAGCGCCACATCCCCGCAGCCTCTTCTCGGGCCCAGTGGACGCTTGGTGGTGTTTTCTGAGTGAGGAGGGACGTCCTTTGACTCGTTTCCAAAGGTTAAAAGGAAGGAGGATGGGAGGGGGCAGGCCTTCCTATATCCCGTGCTTCCCCAGAGCCTGGGGGCCGGGGTGAGGGGAGAGCCAGTAGAGAGTATGTTGTCCTTCCATCCCAGCCCCTGCGGCAGCTTATCTGGCCCTCTAGACGGCGTGTTAAAAGCAGAGACATCACTTTGCTGACAAAGGTCTGTCTAGTCAAAGCTATGGTCTTTCCAGTGGTCATGTATGGATATGAGAGTTGGATTGTGAAGAAAGCTGAGTGCTGAAGAACTGATGCTTTTGAACTGTGTGTGGTGTTGGAGAAGAGTCTTGAGAGTCCCTTGGACTGCAAGGAGATCCAATGAGTCCATCCCAAAGGAGAGCAGTCCTTAATATTCATTGGAAGGACTGATGCTGAAGCTGAAACTCCAATACTTTGGCCACCTGATGCTGGGAGGGATTGGGGGCAGGAGGAGAAGGGGATGACAGAGGATGAGATGGCTGGGTGGCATCACCGGCTCGACGGACATGGGTTTGAGCAAACTCTGGGAGTTTGTGATGGACAGGGAGGCCTGGCGTGCCGCGGTCCATGGGGTCGCTGAGTCAGAGAAGCCTGGCGACTTGAGAACGGCACACACAGGCAGGGCGTCCGCTGTCACCCACTGCGGGCTGGAGGCGGGCTCGGCAGGGCCCCAGTCTTCGCACGCCTGTCCTGCCGGGACCAGTACCTGCTGCCTGCGGCTTGGCCGCCTGGTCGGCTCCGCGTTTGTGACGAGGAAGCCCTCATTGCCAAGCCTTGTACAACCCTCGTTAGGTTTGCAGAGAGACTTCTGAGGCTTCGCCCGCCTGCGGACGTCCTGGCACGCGGCTCTCACGCACTTTGTCGCCGTATGCAGGCTGCAGCCGGCTCGCCCCGGGATCAGAGAGAGTCCTCTGCTAACGAGGCCAAGGTTGTGGGTTTGGTCCCTGATCCCCAACTGCAGTGAGTCATCTGTCCTCACGGACGCGTGTCACTGGATCTGAGGCGAAGAGCGTGCAGAGGAAGAAACTGGGATCCGTTCTGGGAAAAACAGCTCCCTGACAGCCGGCCAGACAAGGCCTCCTGGAGTGTGAAGGATGTCTTTTTCTTCTCCCACTTTCCAGATCGGGAGATCTGGTTTCGATTCCAGACGTTTCCCATGTAGATGATACTGATGTCATATGAATGAAGGGGAAGCATTTCCAAGCCTGAGAACAAGGAGAAATTGACCTGGAGATGCACTGAGTTTTGTGTTAGTCGGTCAGTAGTGTCTGACTCTTTGTGACCCCAATGGATTGTAGCCCGCCAGGCTCCTCTGTCCGTGGGCTTCTCCAGGCAAGAATACTGGAGTGGGTTGCCATGCCCTCCTCCAGGGGAGCTTTCCTACCCAGGGATCACACCCGGGTCTGCCGCATCGCAGGCAGACTCGGCCGTCTGAGCCGCCAGGGAAGCCCGGGTCATCTCTGCGTCTCTAGACTTCTAAGTGCTGGCAGTGTGCAGACGTGGTGAGGCGCGTCTGCTCGTGTGCAGTCAGGGATGTGAAGTCAGCATCATCTGCTTCTTTCTCCAGGGTGTGCACAGCTCACTAGGGGCCACTGGGTACCGGGTCAGCTCATGAGGCCTCTGGGACAGGAGAGGTGGGTGCGCTGCCGGCCTGTGCCCTCACGGTGGCGCAGACACAGATGCGAGTGGAAACTGGCGTGGTAAATGTTGTCCGTGCTCAGAACACCTGCGCCCTGCGGACAGCACCAGGAGGCCGTGCCATCTTCCCGGGGAGCCCAGGAAAGGGCTCTGAGCGGGTCTTGGAGGGTGACCCAGGACTGTCGGGCAGAGCGGGGCGTGCGGAGCGGCGCCTGGGCAGCACAGCTTCTCTGAAAGTGTGTGTGTTTTTTTGAACCTCTCACTCCTCACTCTGCACACAGCCCTCTTGAGGCTGCCAGGCGGGGCACGCCGGGCACGTTGCCTGCATGCCACTGCTCCTCCAGCATCACGCTGCAGAGCCGGCACGAGGCGGATTCTGTTTAAAGCAACACTTGCTGAGCTGCCTGCTGATCTGTGTGCAGTGAGGGAGGAGGGGGCAAGGAACAGGGAGAAAACGCATGCCCTCGGGGTCTGGGTTCACTCAGCTCCTGGCAGTTCTGAATTTCACTCATTCAGTCCGTGGTTACTGAGCACTCTCTGCATGCTGGCTCTGTCTGAGGGACAAAGACCTGGGTCCTCAAGGTTCTCGTCGAGGATGTGAGGACCCGCGGGGCTCCCGGTGCTTCCCTTGCTCACTATGTGTCCTCAGGGATGAGCCGGGAACCCACAGTGTGACGAGGCGTGGCTCTTCACAGCCCCCCGTGGGCTGTAGCGCGCCAGGCCTCCCTGTCCCTCGCCGCCCCCAGAGTTTGCCCAAGCATGCCCTCTTCTTAGTCGCTCAGTCGTGTCCAACTCTGCAGCCCCGTGGACCGCAGCCCCCCAGGCTCCTCTGTCCGTGGGATTCTCCAGGGAAGAACACTGGAGTGGGTTGCCATGCCCCCCTCCAGGGGATCTTCCTAACCCAATGATCAAACCCAGGTCTCCTGCACTGCAGGCAGATTCTTGACCATCTGAACCGCTGGGGAAGCCCTGCCCAAGGTTGGTGTTCCGTAATTATGAAATAACCTATCACTTAGGTTCAGAACACCAGTTGGTAAGAAAGAACATGGAAAAAGCCAAACAATTTCTTAGCTTTAAGAGATCTACTGTGTTGACTTGTTCTAAAATTGATCTTTAAAGTTCTCAACCACAGACAAGGAGAAAAAATATTGAACCTACGCTAACAAGTAACTTTTCCCTTATGAGCTAGGAATTTGACATCTCGTATGAAAACTATTTTATTCCAGAAGAACTATGAGTTTGCATGACAATGACAGTTGGTATTGAATTTAAGTGCACTGGGCTTAAATTGGGTGACCTGGGCCAAACTCTGAGGCTAGAAGATAATTTGGAAGGACAAACTGGAAGAGGAGGGATTGTATGTTCACCCTGGCTCCGAAGAAGTGTCTGTGAAAATGTAAATGCATGTAAAATAATAGATTGAGCTTGCTGTTGAAGTCGCTGCCCATCACGAGGTGAAATGGTCCGTAGTCCCCGAGTTGCTCAGAGCCTCGGTTTTCCGGGTTTTCCGTCTGGAGTTCGCTTCTGGAGCTCTGCTCCCTTCCTGTTCGTTTCCCCTTGGTTTGATAGTTTAGAGACAGGTGACAGTGTTAAAGAGCTGAGTGTGCGGTTCGGAGTCACAGCAAAACAGGACGTGAACAGACGCTGCTGTAGATTTGTGCGTGAGAACCTGGATTTCAGAGGCCAGCCGTCAGAGATGCTGATTTCAGGGCCCAGGAGGTCAAGAAGGGCCCGGTGGGCTGGCCAGTCAGCGCCCCCCTGGCGGTGGGGAGGGGCGGGGAGAGGGGAAGCCGGTGGAAGAGCCGGGAGGAGGGCAGGAAAACGCAAGCAGGTCAAGGCTGGCGGGGAGCGCCGCCCCGGGACCGCGGGTGCGCCTTCCCCCGCCTGGGTTTGCCCCAGCTCGGCTGAGGACGCACAAGCGCTCCCGCAGGTGGGGCCCGCGGCAAAGCAGGGCTGGGGCCCCGGCGACGCGGGCGGGTTTCGCCCTGCTGTCAGCCAGCTGGTGCTCCGGGGCCTCGCAGGCCCTTTCTGCTTGGAGAGGGCTGAGCTGCTGGGAACCGTGCCCCGCGGAGGAGCGCTCCCCCAGCTCAAGAAGCGAGGTGCTGACCGCTCGCCAGTGCCCGCTGCGCGGCCGGAATGCTGGCGAGAGCGTTTTTTTGACTCGTTTCCCATAATGAATTCTGACATCATTGCACTCTCTCAGTCAGGGGTGTTGAAACGGAATAAATGACCTCATGTCAAGGGTCTGTGAAAACCCTCAAACCCGGGGGAGTCCGTGGCTCTCTTTCTCTTCGTTTTGGAGTGGAGTTTCTAAGCAGCAGTTCATTCTAGCTGTTTCACGGTGTCAACACTGTAAGAATAATAGTTTCGAGATATGAAAGCAACCCTCTGGTTTTTATTTCCCTCAAATTGGGGGTATTTCATAGCCTCTGGAATGTAAGTTTTGCAAGTTAATCTTTTTCTGTTTCTATCATGATCATCTTAAAAAAATTTTTTTTCTGCCGTCATGGCAACGGTGGAAGTGATTGCTTGAATAAAATTATGTGACTATAGAAACACATGAATGGTCTAAGGCTGCTGGCGGTTGGGTGTCTCTGTGTTTAGGCCACTGTTCCTTTCCTGACGTTCAAGATGCGCGACCTGCGCCCTCCGGCCCCTCCTGCGGCCGCCTGCCCTGCGCCGGTCCCCGCGCTGCGGTCGCTGATGAGCACAATTCTCCCCTGCTTCGGGAAGCGCTGGACTCTGCAGCCGAAGGTCTTCCCAGAAAAAAAACTGGAAGCAGTTTGAGAAGAGCGCGGATGTGCTCAGAGGCAGGGCAGTGCTGGGCGCCCTCCGGCGTGGCCGCCGTCCCGCTCACGGGGACTTCCTGCCGCGGCCGCCGGGCGGCGCCGGCTCTGCGCGCGAGGACCGCCCGGCCCGGCTGCTCCGCGCCCGCGGCCCCCAGCTCGGCGGCGGGCCTCGCCCCGGACCCCGGGCTGCTTCTCCCGCGAGAGCGGCTTTTCCTTCCAGTTTTTGAACCAGTTCCTAGGAGTAGCTCATTCGCTGGGATCACTGGAACCGTCCGATTTGTATTATGTACATATTGATTTGCATATTAATAATGGAAAACAGACCTTCTCCCCACCCCACCCCCAGTATTTTATTTTAAACGTTTTATTTCGGGTTAGCAACGTGGTGATGGTGTCCGGCGGGCCGCGGAGGCACCCAGCCGCACGTGTGCGCGAATCCGCTCCCCCGCACGTGTGCGCGAATCCGCTCCCCCGCGCGCGAGGAGCGCGCAGCGAGCCCGGCGCGCGGCAGGCCTTGCGGGGACCCCTTTACGCAGCCCGGCGCGTGCCCCTCCCGGCGCCCCAGCCGCGCCTGCCCGCACCCTTCCCGCACCGAGCGGCTCCCGACGACAGCAGCCTGCCTCCAGCGCCCGCTGCCCTGCTCCCCCTGCGAGCACCGTCCTCGGGCTGGGAGCGCGCGGCTCCGCCAGCCAGGTGAGCGCGTCGGCGGAAGCTGCCCGCTGGCCCTCCCGCCGCGGTGCGGCCGAGCCCGCCGCGTCTCTTCCGCCTCCCGGGGCACTAGGCCGTGTCGGGATCGCTTTAGCTGGAAAACCCTGTGCTTCTGGGACTGGACAAGTGTCTCCCTCTGCGAGGAGGGCCCGGGCGGCGCTCTGAAGGGCCAGCTCCCCGCTGGTGGCTGAGCCAGGGCGTCTGGATTGAACGCGGCCTGCTGTCCCGCCTGCCAAAACCGCCGTGGAAGCCTGGGCCTCCGGCTGCGCTGTCTCGGCGCCACCTTTACTCGGCGGCCTAAAACGCCGTGATTTGCGCACACGTGTGCGTGCAGCGTGCGCTCAGTCGCGTGACTCTGGCGACCCTGTGGCCCGTAGCCCGCCAGGCTCCTCTGTCCTGGGGTTTCCCAGGCGAGAATACTGGGTGCGTCGATCCTTCCCTCTCCACGGGATCTTCCCCACCCAGGGATCGAACCTCCCTCTCCTGCCTAGCAGGTGGACTCCTTGCTCCTGAGCCGCATACTAGAAGTTTGCTCTGGGATTCTGGGCTAAAATGACGCTGCTCTGTCCCGCCCATCCCGTTCTCAGCTGTAGCTGTTCCTTCCCCCCACCCCCTGCCATGTTACTTAAGAGAACGGAGCTTCAGTCCAAAGCGAATATACTCTGTTGCCTGTGAACACAGATCCCATAAAAGCAAATGAAGGGGAAAGCAGCAGAGATTGCGTGTCTCAGGGCCTATTACCTAATTTTTATTCATGACTCCTTTAGCGCTGCCTGGAGTCCTGAGCACAAGCTTCTCTTTTTATGCTGCCATAAAGCCTCTGATCCGATATCATCTGATATGTGTGGGTGAGAGGACTATGGGAGCATATATGTCCCGGTGCCAATAAACCATTATCTTCAAGTTCTGGGACTGTTCTTGTGAATGAGAGCCCTGGGACGCTGCGTCAATATAAGACACGAATTAATAGCCCCTAGGAGTGCTCGTCTGCTTTCATCCCTTTGTGCGACTTAAAAGTGTCATCCAAGAAGAGAGCCGAGTACCTGGCCTCTGCTGCGCCGGCACCGGCTGACCTGCTCCGTGGCTTTTCGGAAAGATGAGCTGTGTTTTAATGAGCAGGTTATAAATATCACCGGGTTATGCCGCAGGAGGTGGCGGCGCTCGATGTGAAGGAACCCGTGGGGAAGTGATCCCAGCTGGCCAGGCTGGGCACAGCCTCAGAGAGGGGTACAGACACATGGGGCCTGGCTGTGTGGGTCAGGGTGAAGCCAGGTGTGATCTGCCCTTTCACAAAACAAGCTACCCACACGGTGAGGTGTGTGGCCACGTGTGAGATGGCGCTAACCTCAGCCCACGGGCGTCCGCCCGCTCAGGAGGGGCTGTGACCCTCTGCCTGCCTGCTGGGGTTGGGGTTAGGCTAGGGGTGGGGCGGGCGGCTTTACTGGGCAGTGTGTGTTTTCGAAGACACAGAGCGCTTGCCTGATGGAGCCCCTCGGTTTTCATGCCTCTGCCCTTGGTCTCGCCCACAAAGGAGGCAAGTCACAAAAACCCTTTCCCACATTGCACACATTCCTATACCTTTATGCCACCCATTCTGGGATGAAAAGAGTTTAGCCCCACTTAACGGAGCAGGCTGAGCTACTGGGGGGTGGAAGATAGACTTGTGAAAGATATCTTGCCTTTTTTTTTTTTTTTGCCTCAGATCTGGCTTTCCAACATTTCTTTGCTTGAGAAACTCTGACTGTGGAAGCACCAAAGCCCATCAATCTTAGGTCAGATTTTTGAGACTTGAGCAAAGACGGACAGACACGTGCCGAGCGATGGTTTGCCTACCGTCTCGCCGACAGCTTTTATGCAGACAAAATGCAGTGCAGTGAAATGTGTGTATAAAATGTTTAACATGAATAGGCGCCGGATGGGAGCCCTGTCAAATTCTGTGTGCCCACAGGAGCCTGACAAGAGGAGTCGGGAGATTCAGAGAGCTCCTCAGAGCCGTTGAGACGAGAACAACCCAAAACCTGCGGATGGTAAGTGTGACTGCGACTTGGTTCAGGCCCGAAGGTGCTGCAGGCGCCTTCTCTCCCTTTCGTATTATGAATTATATATGATGTATCATCACACATTAGGTAATACAGACGTTACACATCTTCAATTCTATCAGTGAAGCGTATCGATACACGTTGTTCATTTACCAGTTTAAAGTCATTGGAGTTTAGTAGCCACAGGATCGTCCAGCCATCATTTATGTTTCAATTCAGAACCTTCTCATCACTCCATGAAATCCTCCACGCCTGCTACTGGGCAGTCTCATTCTGCTCTTCCTCCAGCCGCAGGTGGCCACTAACTTACCTCCTATTTCTGTGGATTTGCCCGTTCTAGACATTTCATATAAGCGGATTTGTGTGGTCCGTGGTCTTTTTGTGACTGGCTTGACTTAGCACACGTTTTCAAGGCCCATCCGCCCTGTACCGTGTGTCTTCATTCCTCTGCGGTGGATGACGTTCCAGCGCAGGACAGAGCACATCTTGTTATTCAGCCGCCAGTCCCTAGGACTTTGGATTGCTTCTGCTTGCCAGCTCTTATGAGTAATGCTGCTGTGAACATCCTCATGCAAGTTTGTATGTAGATATTTGTGTTCGGTTTTCTTGGGTACATACCTGGGGTTGGGGTTGCTAGATCCCATGGTAACTCTACATTTGACCTCTGGAGGAATTGCCAAGCTGTTTTCCAGATCGATCGCGCCATTTTACATTCTCACCAGAAGTGACGAGCATTCCAGTTTTTCCACTTGCTCGACAGCACTTGTCTATTATTTCTTTTCCGTTCTGGCCATCCTAGTGAGTGTGGCGTGCTGGCTCGTGCTGGCTCTTGCTGGCTCTGATGCGTTTTCCTGGTGGCCAATGATGGGCATCTTTTCAGCCGCTTCTCGGTCGTGCTCTGTTAAACCGTAAGATGTGCGCCCTGTACGGCAATTAGCACCAGTGTGGCTGCATGCTGAAGGGTCACACCGCACCCTGGACGGGGCAGAGCACGTTAGATCCTAGGAGTACCTATTGACCATAAGACCCAGAAACAGGAAAGCTGGTTACACACGCTGGCTGGTCGGCAGCTTGACTTGCCGTGGGCTTCGTTCTCTCGCCTCCCTTTAACCCTTCACTCTCCTGCCAGGAGGCTTAGTCACAGCTCCGCAGGGCGCCCTGTCATCTGAGCCGTGGTCTGCCCATTACTCGCCCGTTACCACTCCCACAGCACATGGCATGTGGGATCTTAAACTCCCAGGCCAGAGACTGAACCCACGCCCCTGTAGTAAGCCTGGGGTCTCAGCACAAGTCCCCCGGGAGTCCCGCAAACGCTGGGCATGCTCAGCTGGCCGAGGCTAAGCCACTCCCATCACGGGAGATGAGGCTGCATCCTCGTTTTGGCACCTCCAGAACACTAGGATGTGGACACACGACTCGCAGTCCAGGCAGCTCAGCCACAGGCCCCCCTGGCATTACAGTGCCAAGCCTCCTCGGTCGCGTCTGACTCTCAGGGACCCCTGGACCGTGGCCCGGCAGGCCCTTCTGTCCATGGGATGCTCCAGGCCAAAACACTGGGGTGGGTTGCCATTGCCTCCTCCAGGGGGTCTTCCCAGCCCAGGGGTTGAACCCGTGTCTCTTAAGTGTCCTGTGTGGGCAGGCAGGTTCTTTACCACTAGTGCCACCTGGGAGGCCCAGAATTATAGGCGGTAAAACAAGATGGGCGACTCCACACACACACACACACACACACACACACACACACACACACACACCCCACCACCACCACCAGGAACTCACCTGGTCTTTGAAATTTATTTATGTGTTACTATGATTTATGAGAGCCCTCAGAAGTTCAAAAAAACATTTTTGATCAACACAGTTCTTTAAGGGAAAAAACAACTCTGCAAAAATATGGATAAAAATTATTGCCACACGTCTTTTCTCTCAAATTGAGCTCCTCCCCATATTCCATAAAACTTCCCAGCTGGTCAGCATGAACAGCTTAAAAGATTTGAAAGCATAATGAGAGTACTGGCAAGTGTTCTTGTAATTGTTTTAAAAGTTCACTTAGCCAGTCTTTCAAAATTCCTAACTATAGACTCTCAAAAAATACAGATTTCATTAAGGAAATGAATGGCTCTTCCTCATTAAAAGGCACGTGTACACAGACTGCACCGTAGGAATCTGCCTGTTGCTCACGCCAACATTCTTTTTCAGAGTTAGAGAGTATTTTCTATTATTGTGTAAGGTTTATGATTTTCAATCAATGTGTTCTAACTTATAAAAATCCTGTGAGGTAGGAGTCTGGCCAGAAAATTTGTTAGGAAGGAAGACTGGTTTCTTTTTCTTTCCTGAGAAACCCAGTGAAGAGACCTCTAAAGGAAGCCGCGAGGACTGAAGCTGGCCCTGGGCGCTTCCAGCTCTTAACTAGCCGGCTAGTGCTGGCATGGCTGTACCGGCAGCTCACACGGCGATGCGATCCATCTACAGTGCGGGAGACCCGGGTTAGATCACTAAAGTGGAGAGAGCTCCTGGAGAAGGAATGGCAGCCCACTCCGGCATCCTTGCTTGGGAAATCCCATGGACCGAGGAGCCTGGCGGGCTACAGTTCATGGGGTCGCAAAGAGTTGGGCACAGCTGAGCGACTGACATGTTCACGTTCAACATGAGGGGAGTCACTTCACACTCAATGTCACGTTTGAGTTGCAGGCACACCTTTGGACGTGGTTGGTGGTCCACGAGTGACCTAGATTAAACTGTTTCTAATTCCTGGAGTGCTCATCCAGCGGCGTGCATCCGATACATCTGAGCCTTTGAGCAGATACCCATCCCTGTGCCCGACCTCAGGAATGCCAGCCTGGGCCAGACTCAAGAAGCTGTATTTTCTCCTTTCCACAAGCGATTCTTTGCCCAGCCCAGCTGAGAAACGCTCCTGGGGGCGTCTTCACTGCATCCTCTGGCTTCCACTGGACGTGAGGAAGCTGCTTTAGCTATTGCTGCTCACGAGACAGGGTTTCTCATGTGTGTGTGTGAGACTTTGTTTTTTTTAACTTTTTACTTTATATTGGAGTATAGCCAGTTAACAGTGTTGTGGTGGTTGCAGATAGATGGACAGTGAAGGGTCTCAGCCTCCCAAGACATGTATCCATTCTTCCCCACACTCCCCGCCCATCCAGGCCACCACATGACATTGAGCTGGGTTGCCTGTGCTCTCCAGTAGGTCCTTGCTGCTTATTCATTTAGACACAACGGTGTGTAAGTGTCCATCCGGAACTCCCTAACTGTCTGTTCCCCCCCACTGTTGCCCACTGGCAATCTTATGTTTCTTCGTTAAGTTTGTGAGTTGGTTTCTGTCTTGTAAATAAGTTCATTTGTATAATTTCTTTTTAGATTCTACACATAAAGGATGACATAGGATTTTTCTTCTTCTCTAAGACAGTGTTTCTTAATTGCTGTATGATTCCTTTTCGATTAGCTGATAAGTGCAAATTTATTATATTCTTATGAGATGGAAATGACAACCCACTCCAGTATCCTTGCCTGGAAAATCTCATGGGCAGAGGAGCCTGGTGAACTGCAGTCCCTGGGGTCACCAAGAGGGTCACCAAGAGTCGGGCACGCCTGAGCAACTAACACTATGAGATGGAAAAGTTGCCTTGTAAACTCTGGTGAGAAACTGTAGCAGAGAAGGATTTAAAAGTACATTTGCAGCAACCCCATTCCTAGGTAAATCCTCCAAATAATTGAAAGCAGGTTTTCAAACCAAAACTTGTGTACAAGTGTTCACAGCAGTACTCGTTACGGTAGCCAGAAGATGGAAACAGTTCAAGTGTCTTCCACTGATGACTGAATAAACAGAGCACAGTGGAATAGCATTCAGCTTCAGAGAGGAGGGAAGGGCTGGTTCGTGCTGCTCCGTGGACAGACCTTGAAAAGCCTGTGCTGTGCGGCAGAGGTCAGACACAGGAAGACCACGTGTTGTGTGGCTCCTTTTATATGAAATGTCCAGACTGGGCAACCTGCAGACACAGGGAGCCAGGGTCGTTGTTCCCAGGGTGTGGGAGGAGGGAGGAGGGAGAGCGACTTCTTAAAGGGCATGGGGTTTCCTTTTAGGGTAAAGAACATTCTGGATCCAGATAGTGACCAAGGTTGTGCAACACTGTGTATGTGCTAAACGCCACTGGATTGTACCCTTTAAAACGGTGAATTTTACGTTGTGTGAGGTTTATCACAGTTTAAAAACACATGCAAAAAAAAAAAAAACCAGTTCATTTAATGACCAAATTTGTACAAAGAAGTTCAAGTTCTTCTTCCAGACCAGCTTTCTTCCTTTCTCTCCTTTCATTTGAAATATATTTGGTAGTTGTCAACAATTTCTAGGCATCTAAACTATAAGTGAGGTATGCCCTGAGCATAAAGCATAAAAGGCATCATAGGCGTTGGTGACCTTGCTGATAATCTCTCCTGTTCAGTCTCCTCTGAACTTCATTTGAGCTTTCAGTGAATAGAGCCAACATCCTTCCTAGCAGAGGGGCGTGATGAGCGGATGCCTTTAAGATATGCAATCACATCACAACCTCATCGCAAAGCTCTCTCGGGAAGGTTGATGCCTTGAGGGGAAAATGAGGCCTGCCGTGAGCTGTCCAGCAGCAGACAAGCAGGCTATCCTGAGGACAGAGGCTTTCACCTCAGAACCCCTCTGTGGCAGACACAGCCACAGTGTGAAGCTCCCGTCCATTTTTCTCCTTAACATTTTTCTTTCCCTCAGCTAGAGCCAGTGGAGGCTATTGTTGCCAGTTGATGCTTCCAGCAGAAGTCATTAGTTTATATGACTGCAGTGAGATCAGAACGAGGCCGTAATGGGAGGTTTAAGAAAACGGTCCAGGAGCGATTTAGGGCCTGAAGATCGTGTTCTTATGAGACCTTTACAGATGGCTCAGCTGGGGATGATGGAGTGCATCTGACTTCACATTTTTATAGACATTTAAAGCCAGTGGGTCTTACTTGGGAATAATGAGGAAAATTTGCCTGTACCCAGAGGTTATCAGGAGCCACTAAGCTAGTGATGGGGTTGCAGTTAGGTTTCCTTGTGGTGTTTTAAGAGATTTCCCATAGATGGAAGCCTAGCAAAGTTCTCTTCCGGAACATATTGATTTAAAAAGTCTTGTTCTCAAGGAAGATCAGTATCCTTTGCCTGCCTCTTCCAGAGAATGCTAAGACCTTGCCGGAAACCTGCTGGGTGACGTTCTCTTTCCCTGCCTCTGGCTGAGTGTGAGGTCGCCTGGATCACCCTGCAATGCAGTCCTTCTCTTTCCAGAGGGATCTTTTTGTTAACTTCTCTTCTTTGCCACTGGGAGATGATGAGGGGTAGCTGCCTTCTCTCCTGCCCCCAGTACATCGTCTGGGGTGCTATATGGGCTTCCCAGGTGCCGCTGGTGGTGGAGAACCCGCCAGTGCAGGAGGCGTAAGAGACGCAACTTCGATCCCTGGTTGGGAAGGTCCCCTGGAGGAGGGCGTGGCAGCCCACTCCAGCATTCTTGCCTGGAGAACCCCATGGACAGAGGAGCCTGGCGGGCCACAGCCCAGGGGGTCGCAAGGAGCTGGGCAGGGCTGAGTGGCGTAGCACGTCCCGCCCATGGTACTGTTCTAGGCAGCAGCGCTGTAGCGCTAGGAAAACACACTGATCCGCATCTCATCCAGGAGGGCAAGATCAGATATTTCTGAGTTTTCATAGTGAGAAAAGAGATATCTACCTGGCTTTGAAAAAAGGTATTTCTTGATTAGTATCCATAGTTCCCACTTTGCCCTCTCTACACTTTGCACCAGGCCAGTGGGAGCCTGGGGCCGGAAGACCCAGGATGCAGGGAGAGCAGGTCAGGGTCTCAGGTGCTGAGGGCCAGGGCGGGGACACGTAGGACTTGTCCTTGGCACGCCTAAGAAGGAAGACATTCTAAAAATCTGCAGCAGACATCCTCTTATCATCAACAAAGAGATTTCTTCAGGGATGACATCATCTAGGTTGAGTTCTGGCTTTCTGCCAACTGCAGGCTTTAGCAAGCATCGGTTGGACAGTGATGAAAATATTTGCAGTTCACCTATTATTTAGTTAATAAAAGAGCTTAGCTAAAAATTTCAGGTCCAAAACATGTTTAGTGTTCTAGACAAGAAGCAAGGCAGCGTTTGCAGGGCATGAGGCTCTCTGTGTTTTAAATGTTTCGAATATCTTAGTGTATCATATTTTATTTTTGTTGTCATCAACTGGAGAATTTCCATCATAGTAAAAATTTTTAATGAGTCTTGGAACAGTGATGACAAAGTGATGGCTGAAAAGCATTCACTGAATGAGCAAGTGGCTGAGGGAATGATAGAACGCAGACTCACCGCTGTCCCTTTGCTCCTCGTGTCCCCAGACAATAGCCAGGCAGCTGGCGGAGATCTTGCTGCGGGGCATGTGTGAGCAGAGCTACTGGAACCCTCTGGAGGACCCGCCATGCCAGTCGCCCCTGGACGACCCTCTCCGGAAAGGAGCAAACACGAAAACCTACACCCTCACCCGGAAAGCCCGCGTCTACTCAGGAGAGAAGTATGGGAACTGCTGTCTCATTTGTAGGTTAGGGGATGGGAGGGAGACTTTGGGCCTCCCTGGTGGCGCTGGAGGTTAAGAACCCGCGGGCCAGTGCGGGAGACGTAAGAGACCAGGATTCGATCCCTGGGTCAGGAAGGCCCCTGGAGGAGGGCACGGCAGCCCACTCCAGCGTTCTCGCCTGGAGAATCCCATGGACTGAGGAGCCTGACTGGCTACAGTCCACGGGGTCACAAAGCGTTGGACACGACTGAAGTGACTTAGCGCACGCGCGCGCACACACACACACACACACACACACACACGGACATATAGAAGCTCAAGGGTAGATTTTTTTTCTCCCCTGAAAGAGAACCAGATGAGCAAGTCTAATTTACCAGTTTAATAAAGATACCTCTTTATTTTTCATAACTTCAGCAAAATCCATGCACTACTGGGGACCTTTTAAGTAGGAAAATGCTCTCATTCTTATCTAAAACAGCTTGGTTGCTATTCTCAGCCTTCACTGTTGGTTTTGGGATTTTCATTCAGATTATTACAAGAACTTCAGCATCATACAAAGTTATTAGTAAGCCAGAGTTCACTTTTTTCTTTTCCTCAGCAATTCCTTGATCCTTTGTTTAAAAATTTGTTTTAAACGGAGTTGGCTGTAAGAAGAAGGAGAATTAAGTAATTAACAAATGATGAATAATTTACAAGTGATTGAAAGGTGATGTCTTTGTAGACTGTGTTCATTGTTTCCAGTTTTGAGGGTGGGACTGGATCACCTTTGAGGATGGTGGGGTAAGGGTCCCGGCCGGCCGGGCTCCACCTGGGCTTTCCCCCTCGGGAAGGAGTAGGCGGGGGACGAAGAGGCCCCAAGGCGGCCGGAAGACCATCCGGGCTTGACTCACTCCCGACTCCTCCCCGGGAGCCTTCCTTCCCGCCTTTGTTCCGAGAGCCTCGGTAGCTTTTCAGAACCTCGTGGTGAGGGAAAGAGGAAGATGGACGAATAACTGTGGACAGCTTTAGTCGCTGCGCGGCGGGAAAAAGGCCGAGAGCCCATGGGCTGCTGCCTCTGAGGCCCCGGGGAGCGCGGACAGACGTGGGCGCTGCAGGGTTGGCGCGGGTGGGGCTTCTGAGCCGTGCTCTGCAGCCTCGGCACGGTGCATCAGGGTAACTGCCTCTGCCTCGGTCACCCAGCTCAGTCGCTCAGTCGTGTCCGACTCTGCAACCCCATGGACTGCAGCTCGCCAGGGCTCCCTGTCCATCAGCAATTCCTGGAGCTCACTCAAACCCATGTCCATCGAGTCGGTGATGCCATCCAACCGTCTCATCCTCTGTCGCCGCCTTCTCCTCCTGCCCCCATTCCCTCCCAGCATCAGAGTCTTTCCAAGTGAGTCAGTTTTTCCCATCAGGTGGCCAAAGTATTGGAGCTTCACCTTCAACATTGGTCCTTCCAATGAGCACCCAGGGCTGATCTCCTTTAGGATGGACTGCTTGGATCTCCTTGCAGTCCAGGGACTCTCAAGAGGCTTCTCCAACACCACAGTTCAAAAGCTTCAATTCTTCGGCGCTCAGCTTTCTTCACAGTCCAACTCTCACATCCATACATGACCACTGGAAAAACATAGCCTCGACTAGACGGACCTTAGTTGGCAAAGTCATGTCTCTGCTTTTCAATACGTTGTCTAGGTTTGTCATGGAGAAGGCGATGGTGCCCACTCCAGCACTCTTGCCTGGAAAACCCCATGGACGGAGGAGCCTGGGGTGCCGCTAAGAGTCGGACATGACTGAGCGACTTCACTTTCACTTTTCACCTTCATGCACTGGAGAAGGAAATGGCACCCCACTCCAGTGTCCTTGCCTGGAGAATCCCAGGGACGAGGGAGCCTGGTGGGCTGCCATCTATGAGGTCACACAGAGTCGGACACGACTGAAGCGACTCAGCCGCAGCGGCAGGTTGGTCATTGCGTTCCTTCTAAGGAGCGAGCATCTTTTAATTTCATGGCTGCAATCACCATCTGCAGTGATTTTGGAGCCCAAAAAAGTAAAGTCTCCCACTGCTTCCACCTTTTCCCCATCGATTTCCCATGAAGTGATGGGACCAGATGCCATGATCTTCGTTTTCTGAATATTGAGCTTTAAGCCAACTTTTTCACTCTCCCCTTTCACTTTCATCAGGAGGCTCTTTAGTTCCTCTTCACTTTCTGCCATAAGGGTGGTGTCATCTGTATATCTGAGGTTATTGATATTTCTTCCAGCAATCTTGATTCCAGCTTGTGCTTCGTCCAGCCCAGCGCTTCTCATGATGGACTCTGCATTAAGTTAAATAAGCAGGGTGACAATATACAGCCTTGACGGACTCCTTTTCCTATTTGGAACCAGTCTGTTGTTCCATGTCCAGTTTTAACTGCTGCTTCCTGACCTGCATGTAGGTTTCTCAAGAGACAGATCAGGTGGTCTGGTATTCCCGTCTCTTTCAGAACTGTCCACCGTTTATTGTGATCCACACAGTCAAAGGCTTTGGCATAGTCAATAAGGCAGAAATAGATGTTTTTCTGGAACTCTCTTGCTATTTTGATGATCCAGCAGATGTTGGCAATTTGATCTCTGCTTCCTCTGCCTTTCCTAAAACCAGCTTGAACCTCTGGAAGTTCACAGTTCACGTATTGTTGAAGTCTGGCTTGGAGAATTTTGAGCATTGCTTTACTAGTGTGTGAGATGAGTGCAATTGTGTGGTAGTTTGAACATTCTTTGGCATTGCCTTTCTTAGGGATTGGAATGAAAACTGACCTTTTCCAGTCCTGTGGCCACTAGCCACTGCCTCTCAGTCTTCTTAAACTGACCCTGGCCTTTCTCTCTCTCGTCATCTTGTTCAATTTTCATTTCTTGTGTGGATTCATGCTAGTGAGCATTTTCTTAACTTTTCCCAGCGTTCCTTACTCCTTATCTGGATTCATAGAACATCTGTTCTAGCAGTTCTCAAACTCTCGCTTTTAAAATGCTGACCCCTTATTATGAGCTATTTAGCAGTAGGACTGAGGTTCTTTTTTAGGTAATGTTTTTAAACCTTAAAAATACACTCTAGACTTTTCCTCTGCTTTAGATGCTTCATAAGTGCCAGCATATTGAAGACTCCAGCTCTTGCTTCCTCCCCCAGTCAAGTTTGCCATCTGGATGAAGCTCTGTGTCTGTCTGGGTGCTTTTCCAGCGTGGCCTCACCCCTTGAAGGAAGCAAAGCTCAGAGTGCCGGCCGTGTCTGCCTTCTTTCCGGAACCAGCCAGTCTTTGCCATACATCAGCTTCCCCATCTGTACAAGAGTTATGGAGGCAAGACATAGATCGAGTTAAATGTAGTTATTAATTAAAGGGAAGCTTCCTATACCATGAATGGTTATTGAGACACAAATTTCATTTCACACAAATACACACAGTCATTTTTATTAATGTTTTGTTGAGATCTAATTCACATGCTGTACAATTCACTCATTTAAAGTGTACAGTGCACTTTAATACAGCTTTTAATATAGTCACATTGCTCATCACTGTGGTCAAATTTAGAATATTTTTATTACCCCCAAATAAACCCCCCAAAGATCCCTTAGGATTTTCTATATACAAGATCATGCCGTCCGCAAATATAGTTTTACTTCTTCCTGACATGGACGCCTTTTGCTTCATTTTCTTTCTTCCATTGTGTTCCTCCTAGCTTATTTGGTGCAAATAAGCACCCCTTAGCCTGCCCTCCCCCCGAACCCTTATATTTTCACATGAATTTTAGGATCATTTGGTCTATTTCTGCAAAGAACAAAAAAGGGCAACTAGGATCATGATAGGAAATGAATTTAATCTGTAGATTAATTGGAGGAGTGCTGCCATCTTAACAGGGCTTCCCAGGTGGCGCTAGTGGTAAAGAACCCGCCTGCCGATGCTGGAGACTTCAGAGACGTGGGTTCGATCCTGGGGTTGGGAAAATCCCCTGGAGGAGGGCATGGCAACCTACTCCAGTATTCTTGCCTGAAGAATCCATGGATAGAAGAGCCTGGCCGGCTACAGTCCATGGGGTCACAATGAGTCGGACACGACTGAAGCGGTTTAGCACACGTGCACACCATCCTAGCAATATTAAGTCTTCATGACCATGAGACGTCTTTCCATTTATTTTTCTTTAATTTTTTTGACGACAGTTGGAAGTTTCCAGGTACGATGTTTGTGCTTCTTCTGTAAACTTGTCCAAGGGTGTTTGGGTTTGTGCGCTCTTCTCTTCAATACTATCATAAGTGGAATTGTTACTGTTACTTTTAGTTGGGGTTGTTTGTTGCAAGTATATAGAAATAAAATCGATCGTCTGTATTGATTGTGTATGCTGAAGTCTTGCTGAACTGGTTTATTAGTTCGAATAGTTTTTTAGATCCCTTGGGACTTTCTATGTACAAGATCCTGTGGTCCGCAAATATAGTCTTACTTCTTCTTAACATGGACGCCTTTCGCTTCATTTTCTTTCTTCCACTGTGTTTCTTCGGAAGAAGCACTTGAGGTGGCTTAGATAAGGAAATGCGCATTAGGTTAGAAAATTAGCACAAAGTAAAGACGGAGGCCAGAAGCCACTGTTTTGTGCCAGGAAGTGGGTGGTGATCTGGGCACTAGGCAGGCCGTGCTGCCGCTGCTAGGTCGCTTCCGTTGTGTCCGACTCTGTGCGGCCCGTGGAGTGCCATTCACCGTGCTGAACGCTGTAGGCCTCAGAGGAGAAAGTGGTTATCCTGGCGCCCTAAATACAGGTCTGAACCTCCTGGCAACCAGTGCGGAGGTTTTTGGTAAGGATGAGGATGCTGTCTGAAAGACAGCGATGAGGGACATTGAAGGGTCCTGATAACTACTTGATGGCAGAACCAAAGGGATGGGCGGTCAGCTCTTCCGTCGCCTTCCTCCAGATCTAGGCCCCAGCTTCCCAGCTCCACAGCCTGAGGCCTGGGGGCCCCAGGCCTCCCCTTGACACTCTTGGGCCCCAAGAGGACAGCATCACGAAAGGAGAGCCCAGAAGTTGTCACTGTGGACCCTGAGCTCCACAGGGAAGAGGGAGAGAACAGCCAGAAATGGGTCTAGAGAATTCGTAATTGGCGGGGGGTACATGACAGTCTGCAGTTTTCCAGGTACGTCTCTGAAAACTATCCTTTCTCCGCCCCTGGTCCCTGCTTCTTCCTGCAGGTCCTCAGAGCTCTGCAGCGCCCCTGGGTCCCCTGTTGCCTGCCTTGAAAAGGGTAGAGGGTAGAGGAAGTAGCACTAGAATCAGTTAATGTGCTACTGGTTAGCAGCTCTGGTTAAAATAGCACAACCTCACATACAGGCAGCCTAGACGGCGCAGATGGAATCTGGAGATTATTTTGGACTCAATTTGCTGGTGTTAAGTCACAGTTAGCGTGGGCTCTCTCTCTTTTCAGTTAGTCTGGACAATGCAGAACTGGCTAGCTATGGGGCAAAAAAAAAAAGCTTAATGTTACTGCTTTTTTTGTGAGGTCCCAGTTGCATGTGAACATGAACCAGAATGTCAGGAACTGATAGGCTGATAGCTGAGTGCACACACTCACACACCACACACACTCACTCACACAAGCATTCTGAATTCAAAGCCTGTAGGCTCTATTTCTGAATTTAAGGGGAAAGAAGTGTTCTGTCTCATAAAAACCCAAGGCACCTAAAGCCACCTCTTAAATGAGGTCACTGCAGATTCTAGAATCGCGCTCCTTGCTCACAGGCAGCC